>JABVXV010000469.1:0-37586 GCA_013365325.1 Dipetalonema caudispina | reverse complement strand
TTATCATATAAAAGGGAACCAGAATTAATTAATATAACATTTGCGCACCAAAATATGACACAAATTGAAGATGAGTTAGGTTATTTTGAAGAATCAGTGAAAAAAAGAAATTGATTATTACGCTTTAAAATGAAGCAGTAAACGAATCAACAAAATGGTTTGATTATAAGAGTTATCAACAATTGTTATTTTAATTATATAACAAAGAAGCATCATAACTATTTGCAATAGTTAAAAGAATATGAACTTCAAACGTCTAAGAAAAATTAACAAATAGAATTGTTAACATCGAAGAATAAAAATAAACGAAGTCATAGTAGATCAATTTTCTGTACAAAGAATACTTTGGGATGAGATAGTAAAAGATCTTTCTTACAGGAATTTTAAAGCATATGCAGTAATGTTTTCTGACCTTTGAACTGTCAAACAACTTGCTTAATTAAAATATTTTTGGTGATATCAAAAAAACAGTCATTTTTTTTGCAAATGAATCATTATATTCACAACTTCTAAAATTTGTAGGCAGAAGAATCACTAAAGTAAAGGAATGATTATTGGTGATCATTCTACAAATTATTTTAGCAAACTTCTTCATCCAATGTGAATTTAAGTTACAGACGATATTTTGATGTTTTGCATTTTTAGAAAAAAATAAAATTGCAAATCAATTGAATTAATATAAGTTAAGAAAAAAGCAACTAAAACTCAGATTGGACATTAACAGTTTTTGTGCTTTATGATTTTATTGGCTTCCTAATTGTTGCTATAAATCAATTATTTAATTCACATGTTGCATTCATTAACCTTTTCTCTTTTCTCCATGTACAATATTCGTCTAATCGAAGAGATGAAAGAAAGGTAAAGGATGGGAGATCAATGGAGGACAAAAGATTAGAACTTATTGACACTTATTAAATCGATAAGAGTATACTAATGAACTTATCGTTTGTAATGATTTTTTAGCATTTGTACTTCTAACGTTCGTTCCGATTTTTAATGATGGTAAATTGTAGCGTAATTGAAATGTTTTCCAGCAATTATGGCACTTGTTGAAATGGAAGGGCCAAGACTGCCAACTTTGGCAGATTTGAAACGCCATCTGAGTGGAGAGCCGTTATACCTCCAAGTGTTGGAGGATTATTTACGAAATGCGGCTAATCTGGTATGTTTATTTTTGCTCTCACCTTTATTAAACTCTTCATAAGTTGCCACTTTTTTAGATTAATGAGCTGAGAAGTAAGTTGGAAACGATGGAGGTGCCAAGTGTAGACTTGGCACATGGCGCAAGTTCTCCGCCATCTCGAGAAGAGGAGCACGAGCGAGATCTGCAGCGGGATCTCGAAAATGAAGAACAGCTCGTGCTCCATCTCTTCGAGCCCCAGCAGGAAGCGGAACTGGAAGAAGTATCAGGAGAAGAACCAGTGCCCGCACTGGTTAACAACTGGGAAGAGGAGGAGATGGTGGAGCGGCGACAGGTATCGCACGAGCCATTCCTCAATGAGGAAAGCATCGATGCGATACCGAGAGCGCCTACGGTTGTCCTAGAGCGCATGGAAGTGAAGAGGATTCGAGAAATCGTACTGTAAGTTTCATTTCTAACTCTACAAAGCAGATATATTTCACAGTTCGTCAAATCATTGATAGTTTTGTTTCTGAACGATGCAAAATTCATAACTAATTGAAAAGCAGAATAATATCGGTGTTATTGTAAATATTTGTTTCAGGCGTTCGCGGACAATCCGAGTCCCGATTGTTGCAGAAGAAGGACAGCAGGCAACACCAGCAGCTCCGGAACCTTACCATGTGCCGGTAGTGGAAGGTTTACCGGCACAATACCAACAGCTGCTGGTAACGCCACCAATCGACCCATACAAAGTAATACGGAATGATGATGGGTCGACTACAATTGGTAAATTTAATTTTATTTTATTACTGTTTTAGTTTCTATCTAATGCTTGCCAAAATTAACAAATCGTCTATTTGAAAGAGATTTAAATCAATTTGAAAACGAATAACAGATATTTAAAAAACATTTCTATTTTCAGAATGTGGTCTGTGTCCGAAAGAATTCGGGACATTGAAGGGATGGCGGATACACGCGGCAAAAATGCATACGCAGAACGGTCAGTTTAATTTCAAATAGTATTATTACTAAGAATATGTGTAATCCTTTGAAAAGGGCATTTTTTTTTAAAAAGAGTATGGTAGAACAGCTTTAACATTTCTATTTCAGGCTTTTGCCAAAAATGCGGTCACTTCGTTGACATGCCGCATGTCAGTACGGCTGAGGAGGTTGGAGCGACGATGGAGCTCCATTCCTTGGAATGGTGCCCCAAGGCCACGAAGACTGTCATCAATGAAAGGGCTGTCAAACGAAGAAGACTAGAACTTGTGGGTAGAAATGAAGAGGCGCAGCACTACTACATACCTGGTAAGTGAAAATCCTTTTTAAATGATGCCAAATATTAGAAATTTATTTCCTCATTAATTTATTCATTTAATATTTGCATGCCTTTCAGATGTGTAGCGCAATGGCTCAGTTTCTACCCATGCCGCTGACCGGAAGACGCCGATTCGATCTCGCCACTTCATTCCGCTGCTCCAGGATTAGCATGAAAGCTCCTGTCTCCACACAGGTTATGTAATTTGTTTGACTGGCCAGATGGCCGATTCAGAACTTTTTTTTTGCTAATTGTTCTCGTTAGTGTTACTAATTATTGCTTCTTTTTATTTTTAATATTTAGCCCTCCGTTTGATCTTTAGTGATGAAATTTTTTTGAATTCAATTTGCAATCATTTGATAATTTTGAGAGAAGCATAATTTAGCATAACTTGCATTTTCATAAATGATCACAAACGGAGATTTTTTGATAGCTTTTTTTTTGATTGTATAATTTTGTTTGGATTTTTGAATTTTTTTGTGTTCACTAATGCATCAAAGTACTTTTGGGATTAAAAAAATAAAAAATATAGAAAAAGAAAAAAAGAGAAAGAAAAAAATAAAAAAAGAAAAAATAAAAAAGAAAAAATAAAAAAAGGGAAAATGAAAAAAAGAAGAAAAGAAAAAGTAAAAAAAACTAAAAAAAGGAAAATTAAAAAAGGAAAAATGAAAAAAAGAAGAAAAGAAAAAGTCAAAAAAAAATAAAAAAAGAAAAAATAAAAAAAGAAAAAATAAAAAAAGAAAAAATAAAAAGAGAAAAAACAAAAAAAGGAAATATAAAAAAAGAAAAAACAAAAAAAAAGTAAAAGAAGAAAAATAAGAAAAACTAAAAACGAAATAGCAATTAAAAGTTCGTTTTATTAAACTTTGCATAATTACCTTTACTACATTATGTTATTACTCATCGTTTATCTATTCTTGATTGTAATTACTCATTTTTTTTTCTAACTTTTTTTCTTGCGTTCTTTACTTATTATTGCTACCAACTTTAATTGCAACATTTTTCAATTGGTTAATATACGTTCAGTTTGTTCTCACTGTTATTTCCTTGTTATTATGTTCATTAACTTTTGCTAATTAGCTTTTACATATTACTATCAACGTGTTTATGTTATATTTATTAATTTTCTTCATTATTTATAGAGTTCTAATGAATTATTAGTATTATTATTATTTTATAAGTTCTCGTTTTATAATTATCATTGGCATTTTGGTGGAATTTTTTTTTGTTTGTAATTGCTAGCAATTTCGTTGCATAGTTTAACTATTTTCATTTCATTTAAAAATGTATTTAGTTTCTTCTATTATTGTCATTGTTTCATATTTACATAATTTAAATTTAGTATTCTTTTCTGAGTTTCTACTAAGTTTGTATGTTATTAGGAGTAGTTTCGATATTTGGTAATTTTCCCAGCAGTTTTTTCAACTAATTATACATTTAGCGAAATTTATAATAAGTTGTAGAAAACTTCTTTTGTGAATTCAATAATTTCTATAATGCTGTTTAATTTTAGTATGCCATTTTGAAACTGTAAATTAGTGTGAGCATCATAAGTGCTTTAATGTAATTCAGAGATATGACGTTATTTTTCGCTTTTCTTTCTTTTTTTTATTTGCTCAATTTTTTTTATTAGAACTTATCAGTATTTTGATATTGAAATTTACCAGTAATTCAAATTGATTGTCAAGTATCTAATGATGTTTTCGATTATTTATTAAATACCAATTTTATTCTTTGCAATTAGGAAAATTTTTTCTTCAATTTTGTTGATGATATTTGTGTTTTATTTGTAACTAATTGGTTTTAGCGATATTTCTATAACTTCATTTATTTTTATTTTTTATTGTTTGGTACTTTTATATGGACTGAACCATGTATTTTTAAATTTTTGTTCATTAGTTCACTTTTTTCCAAAGACTGAATTAACTATGGTATCTTTTTTCCTATTTCCATTTTTGAAGAGAAGTAAGAGTTCCATTTTAATTCTTACATATTTCGTATTCTCAAATTTGCAGTTTCAGATATTTGCAATTAAGAGAGAAATTTTTTCAGAAGCTTTCATATCGCCATTTACCATTTGCTGAAACTAAAGTCACAAATCAGTAACTGCAAAAATTTTATTTGCTTTAAGAAAATTTGATTTTTGCAAATAATTTCTTTACTCTCATATTTTATTAATTTCAATGCTTATTTCAAATACCATCGTGTTAAGAATTTTTTTTTTTATCTTTTATTGCTTTTCGTTTTTTCCATAATTTAATAGATGTTTCGTTTGCATTTCTCATTTCTTGCGAGACTAAGTGTAAATTTTTTGAGTTTTCTTCTGCATTTAAGAATGTTGTGATTGATTATTTAGCCAACAATAATACTTGCGTTTTTATGACTTATTGTTGTATTTTAAAATTATTGTTGTTTTATTTGAACGTAAAGTCACTAAGCCTAAGATTAGGTCTTTTTTTTGTCGTTTATTTTCGGTTTCGGTTGTTTATTTCTCTCCTTCACTGTCACTTTCATTTTTGAATTGTTCTGATTTTTTTCTGTCTTCTTTGGGCGGCATACTTTTTGATATAGGTCGTTGCAGTGTGTTGATGAAGGTAGGTCATAGAGTTTTAATTTTTTGAAATAAAAGATGATAACCTTTAGCTATTCCTTTTTTGCATTTCGAGTTTCAGTTCTGACTTTTAAATAGATTGTTTCTTATTCATTGGTTTTGGATATTCAGTTGTTTGTTCCAGTTGATTTAATGATTTCCGTCCTTTTAATTATTTTAAATATTCAAAACATCATAATTAAAAGAATTATGATTACTTTAAATTTCGTTATTACCCGACTATTTGGTTTAGATTTTTTATTTCTATTTCCATTATTAATTGTATTTATTTTTTGCCAATTTTAGAAAAGTTAATAATACTGTTGAATGTAAAATTTAATATTGTGAGAAATTTATGCTTTTCTGTCTATTTCTGATTTTTTATTTTTGAAGTTGTATTTCGTTATTTTATCTTCAACTTTTACATTATTTTAGCCACCTTCGTTCATATTTTTTCATTATTAACTTCATTTTTGTATGCTTCGTTGTCAATTTAACATTTCTCGCATCTTTAATCGTTTACTACTTCTGCATGCCTTTTAACTATTCATTTTTTTGAGTATTTTTGTGATAAATTAAATCTGTGCATGACTTTTAACGATTTAACACTTTGCATGTTTTTGTTATCAATTAATCTTTGCAAGCTTCTTTGTTAATATAATTTATTTAACGATTTTCCTTCACACTTATCGCTTTTTTGTTATCTTTGTACTTTTAAGCAAACTGATTTATTGCACGATTTTTCCATTACATACTATTACATATCTTTTATTTACATTGCTTTTGCATGCTTTTTACCTGATATTACCTTTACATACTTCTCCTGAAATTACCTTTGCATGCTTTTCCTGACATTACTTTTGCGTGTTTTTTCTAACATTGCCTTTGCATGCATTTTATTTACATTGCTTTTGCATGCTTTTTTCCTTACATTACTTTTGCTGCTTCTCCTGAAATTACCTTTGCATGCTTTTTCTGAAATTACTTTTGCGTGCTTTTTCTGACATTGCCTTTGCATGCCTTTTATTTACACTGCTTTTGCGTGCTTTTCCTGATAACACCTTTGCATATTTTGTGATTGCTTCACTTTTCGTGTATCATTTCACTTCTGCATGGTTCATTTCCGATTTAATTTATTTTGATTATTTTAAACTACTTTACGTTTTTTTTAATATTGCATGTTTTACCTTTTGCATGCTGTTTTTAATCAGTTTTTTGTTTGCTTCCTCTCTTTTATTATTGCATGCATGTCATTTTGCTTTCACATGCTTTTTTGCTAACTTTATTTTTTTGTTATTCCATGTACCTTCATGTTGCGTTTTGCATGTCTTTTTACTAATTTCAAGTTTATTTAAGTTACTTTAATTCTTGCATTTCTCTTTTTGATTTTGATTATTGCATGCTTTTTAAAAATGAATTCAGCGCGGTGGGATTGTTATGGAAGTGTTGTACTACAAGCAATAAACGATCAGAAACTGATATTCTTTCGCCATGGTTAGTTCTTATTTCCGTTTGGAGTTGTGTAAATATTTTATAGTATTGTATTGAAACCATGGTGATAAATATTTCGGATTGATAAATAAATTCACGGAAGTCAAATTCGTCAAGCATTTGTGGAAGTAATGAAGTTGTAAACATATCATTTATAAAGTAAAAAGCAGCAGTTAAGACTTGCATTAACTTGAAGATTTTCTTCCAAAGGTGAAATGATTTGCTTTTTTGTAAAATTTGTTCCGTTATTTTTTGTTTTATATAATTCAATGTTGCAGTTTTCAAATTTTTAAACTTTGTTTTCTATTTCTTTTCTTAGCCAAAACAGTGCTTGTCGTGACTATTTTGGGATAAATTTTCTGCTTGTGAAATTTGGTCGTAAAAGTACTGCATCTGCTTCTCAGGTAAGCCAAATGCGCCTTGTAACTTTCCCGATATATTCAATTGTGTCCTTCTTTTATCCTCCCTTTCTCTTAGAATTAGTAACGACGTCACCTGAAATTTTCCATATCCTTCGTTGCCTTCTGCCTTCAACAGTTTGTGCTTCTGACTGCAATTTGCAAAATTTATTCGTCTGGACGAAATTATGACAACTTTTTGTACAATTGAAACCCTTGTTTCTAAACTTTTTCCTCTTTTTAAAAAACTTTTTCATTGCTTCTTTTTCTTTATCACTCGTTTTTTCTTATTTAATTTTTTACGACTTTTTTTTTGCTGCTTCTATTATTATTTGCATCAATCAATTTTAATCTTCCTAATCAGTCATTTCATAATTACTTTTCATTCTCAAAAAATCTCAAACTTCGCGAAACACGCATTAACCTCTGTTGAAGAACAATGTACCCTCATTTTTAATGCAAAATCAAATTTCTTTTGGAGCAACTGAAACATAACTTGTAGTCTGTTGAATTCCATTTTCGATGTAGCGATAGTTATGTTGTTGTCGGTGATAATGAAATGTAACAATTTCGTTATGTTTACCAAAATACGTAATCACTATAAAGTACGATTCGCAGTTATTTTATACTGGTAGTTGGACTTCAGATAAAAGTAATTATTTTATGCATGAATTATGGGATTAATCTTTATAATAGGAGAATTTTTTTGAATTGAAAACATTTTAATCTCAAGGGCATTTGATTAGTATTCAAAGAAAATAAATGAAATTACTCAAACTTGTATTATGTTTGATTTGTGTACTTTCTATTCAATTAAAATTTATGAATGAAATTTACTTCATATAATCCAAGCATTGGCAACAGTCTATAATAAAAACTTCAATTTTTTCAGCTAAAATCGGTCAACAACAATAAAAAAATGCGTCTATTAGGTAGAAGTTTGATGTGTTCTTTTTTAAACAGGTAAAGGCAATAAATAAAGCAGAAGAAAACCTTGCAGGAAAAGTTACTTAAGTGTAAGTAATCAATACCATATGGCGATAAGTGATATTTTGAATATCGAGTCCGAAATTCAAAATATGCCATCATACCGTATGATGCTGTCAAAGTAATTTATTTCATTCAAATTCTACCAAATAATTTATCTTGTCTTCATCTCATCGAAATTTCTCAATGGTCATGTTTTAAAATCCGATTTTCTTAATTAGTTTCTGAATTTTCAGACTTGTGTTATTGATAATGTGATAATCATATCTTCCATTACCTTTTTTTTCCGTCGATTACTTTTCAGCTAATAAGTGGGTTATATTTGCGGTGTGTGCACAATTTCTTAGGAAGTGGCAAAGTTTTAGAAGGGTAAGAGATTTTACTGCTAATTCAGTAAATTTATTACTTGGCTAATAACGAGAGTTTTTGAAAGCCGAAAAATATTTTCAAATTGTCTAACTGAACGATAATATCGTGCCTTCGAACGAACCTTGAAAACCAATTTGTTTAGAGTTGTGCCAGCCATCATATATCAAAAAAATTCAAAGCTTTTAGCAAAGATTTGCTGACATTTATTTTTATCTCTTAGTCATTTTTAGAATTACTACATTTCCTTTTAGTTTAAAATTATTAAAAGGTCAAACAATAGTAAAATCCAAAAAATTGGATGCAGGAATTTTCAAATTTTAATTAAGGAGTACTTTTTTTTATATCATCAACTCTTTCTTATTCGTCGCTTCTCCAATTAAATGTTATCAGCTTGAAAATGTGATGTCAAAAAAATATGCTTAAAACATTTGAAATGGTCGTAGTCATGATTTTTGATTGTAAAGAAAATGTTAATTCTTCAAGTTTTGATTGATATCTGTAATATATTTTGTTGAAAAAAACAAATAAATAAATAAATAAAATCCATCAGATTCAATGCAAGTGATTTATAAAAATCGAGAAGTTAATACAAATAATACCTAAAAATTCAAAAACTGTTAAAAGGTGGCCCTAACAATGACAATAATTTGAATATACTATTAATACATTTAATAGATTAATCCAGTCACTCCACTCACATCGATATGCCATAACATTATAAATTTTTGTGCTGACCTTTAATTGACGTCATTTCTACGACCTAAAAAAGAAAGTTTCTAATTTATGAATTAAGAAATATGCCAATGATGCATCAGAGAACTTGACAAAAAGGCTACAAATCCTGAATGAAACAACTGATTAGCGCACATTTCTCAAACTATGACCTCAATATCCCAATTATTCTTATTTGTAAGTGTATTCAAATGATTATGTCAGCTTATGTGATGGATTAAGCAGTTGGCTTCAATATTTCTTTTAGCAATTTTGCTTCAAAAAATGCAATACTTCCTAATCCGTTATAATTCATTTATTATAAATAATGTCAAGGTGACATTCCTTTAATATTGCATCAACAAAATTTTCCTTCAAACTTTCGAATATCATTTCTTTACATATTCAAGCACTTATATTAGAAACGTAAACCCTGTTCATTGCAAAGTTCCAGCATCATCTTATACCGGATATGTGTTCAGATAGATCGATTCGCAAAAAAAAAGAAGAAGAAAATATATGACCTCAGCCATGAAAAAAAATTATTCGTTAGTTAGATTTTCAAGTATTTTTTGTGAATATATATTTAGCTGATATCTGTTCAATCGTTAATAAGTGAGTACAAAATTATTAGTTGAAAAAATCGTCTTTTCATTCGTTACTTTCGTTGTACATCTAGTTGCTTTTCCAATCATTTGATGCTCTCTTGTAGTTTCTGAAATTAATTAGTTCCGTGCAACTTTTATTTTGTTCCAAGATATGAATAGTTATACATAAGCCATGTCTTAAATGGCTTATCAGTTCTAGAAGAGCCAAAATATTTCACCGTTCAATCCTATCTAGTATCATTCTATCGGTGTCCTTTCGTTTCACATCATACATTTAATTTTTATTTCTTTCAACTTTCAATTTATTAAATAAATATCACTTACTGATTCATATATATTATATATGGTGCTTCTAAAATAGGCTCAAAATAGTAACTGTTCAACTATTCAGCTTTTATTTCATTTCAATTTAATATTTAATTGAAATGTAGCAATTATTTAACCAAAAAGTTGATGGATGAAATTATACAGCTTAAAACCAAAAATAACATTGGACAAAGGCAAATATATTTTCGAAGTGCTTATAGATCAAGTCCTAAATTTCAATGGAAAATAAAGAATTAACAATTTTTAAATTTAATTTGCCAATGTTGGATGGAAGATAATTTCCAATTGTTTAATGCTCTCACAACTGACAACTTCGTATTAGCAATCAAAATGAAAATAATGGAATTTTAATCTGAATATTGGCATTTACTGAATTACATACATATTTCAAAAATTATGTGTGGGAATTTTCATTGTGTTTCCATCTTTTTTTTTTTTTAAGTTTTGTTTCAATCTCTACCCTTTTAGTGTAATTCATAAACAGTTTTCATACTATTTGTTCAGCTATTTATTCTCATTCATCCGTTTTATTGCTGAGCTACTGATGTAAATTTATGCCTGAATTTATCCATTTCAATTAATCCGAGGTTTTTTTATAATTTAATGTTTAAAAATGTTCAAAACAATCAGTGCAAATATTCACTCATTCTGAATTGAAAGATCGATAAGAATGACAGTGCGTATTGCAGAATCGTATCAAAGTACAGACAAAGAATTTTAAAAAAGACAGAGACGATGGAAGCAAATATTTGTCATTTATAGGTCTAATTTAAAAATTTCAAAGCAATAGAATATCTGCCGAAAAAGTAGTGAATTATCTATTTGGATGCATAATTTATTTCGCTTTCGTGTCTTTCCACAAATTCAAATTCAATTTTCTTTACATGGAACTGTACTTTTTTTTCTCAATAGATCATTCCTTTGAGATTTCTTCATCGATTTCGAAAAGTTTGATGACAGTTACACAATCCAATATGGAGGAATGTATGTTTGCACTGTTTTTTATTGCTATGGTAAGTTCGATTTTAACTTAATTTATGCTTTTTTTTTGCTTAGGTACTAAAAAGCAACAATGAACTGTCTCGAAGTTCCTCTGAGAAGATTTATCCATAAACAAACGATTTTACAAGAATCATTGACATTATCTTGTCATCGAGAATCCTAGAAATTTTAAGAACCATATTATATGGCAATTAAATTAATCGTTCATTTAATGCAAATTTTGTTGCAGATATCACTGTTTGGATTTGTCAGCAATGGCTTATCAATTCATATCACAACCACAAATTCGCGTTTTCATAATGCTTATGGAACTCTTTGTACCGCAGTTTTGCTATGTAATATACAAACAATATCAATTATACTGATATGGGGAGCTGTCGTTCTAATAACGTAACATTTTTCATTACGTTTAATTCATCGTAGTTAATTTGAAGAATGAGAGTTAATATTGTTGTATTCATTTGTTTGATTGCCAATCTCTACCGTATTAGATCAGTTATGATTTCAGGGGTTCTCGGGAATTATCATCACCAACATCTTTCATCGCCTCAATACCGGGATGTTTGGCAAATGTGTCCCTCTATGGGACAGTATTTTTGAATTTGTTAATTGCAATGAATAGATACTGTGCATTTGCATATCCTCTAAAATATCATCGTTTTTGGTCCATACCGAAAGCTCGCAGAGCAGGAATTATTATTTATTTCCTCGGATTTCTGCCATGTCTACCAAATATCTTTGGTAAACTTCCCGCAAGTTTATTACAGCAAAAATGAACTATCTATAAAAAAAACCGCTGATATTATCAGTGAAATGAAATAATTTACCGAAATCGAAGTTTGGAATTTTAAAATTTGGCTATCGATTACTAAATAATCTATGCTTACAGAACCATGTACCCTTATTTTTAATATGGAATTGGATTTCCGTTGGAGCTACAGTAATACAACTTGTGGTTACATCAATTCGTTGCTCGACACGACATTGACTACTTCATTGTTGATAATAACGGAATTCATCGACTTTGTAACGCTTCTTAAGATTAGAAATCTTAGCAAAGTTACGAATTGCGATTATTTCATTAATTTTTAGCGTTCAGTTAATAATAATTGAATATGTAATGAACTCTTTGATGATCTTTAATTTTGGAAGGTTTTTATCAAAATGTAAGATATTTATTGCCCAGAAGCATTGTCTGTATGCTTGGAACCAAACTGCAATAATTGTTTGTATTGCATGTTTTTCTTTAACAACTAACAAATTTTTTTTTCTTTTGTCCAATTTTACTTGAAATTTTTGAGTAAATGTTTGATACAATTAATTTAAATGTAATCGATGCCGCATTTTTCAGTCAAAGAAGATAAAACAATTAACGGTACGTTCTACCAGTCGCAAAGATGATATACGTTTTTTCATACAGGTAAGGATAAAAATGCAAAAATTGTATTATATAAATAATATTAAATTAAATAGCAAGTTCTAATAAATTATTGCAGCAAATCCTGCTTTCAATATTTAAAACAATTTTATCGTACAGTTATCCATTTTTAGTCATGTATCAGCGGGATTACGATGATCATATCTGCTCTTGTCTTTAATATTGGCCAACATTTTCTAACAAATAAATGGGCTTTATTTGCTGTGACTACAGTTTCTTGGCAAATGGCACATGTGTTGAATGGGTGAGAGGTTTTATGTCATCTACTAGAAATATATACCAACCAATACTATGTTGCAATTCTTCGTTCTTCTGAATTCTAGCAATTTCAATGAAAAAAAAGAAAAAAAATGTTCCTTGTAAATTTTAAGAGTTGAAGGTCATTCATTAACTTTAAATTGATATTATATCATTTTGTATTAACATCCAAAAAATTCTTGCAATAAATTTTAGATCATTGCATTGCATTTAAGCTAAAAGTACAAAATGATTGTAGTAAGTCTTTTTAAAATTACTGTTATTTTTGCATCGATTCCTTTGACACTGACTGTATTGCATTTAAAAATGATTAACTGTTCTGTAAATATAAACATAAATAATTGAAATGAAAGCTTTTAGTGAAATAATGCAAAATTTACTTACAGGTTTGTTGTATTGATCTTCAATTGGCATCTCGCGAATAGCTTACCAACAAATAGTAACAGTTCCTTGCTGATAAAAATAAAGAATTTGGATTAAATTTCAATGTTTACCCTGTCATTTCTATCGAATTAGTTATTCGAAATTTTGTAAAAAATAATTTCGATCACAATATAATCGATTATGATTTTAGCAATAACGGATCGGAGACAGCAAGGATGGTAATATTACATTGGTGAACTCACCCGGTGGATGAAATCGAGCCATATATGCAAATCAGAGAGTTACTTGTTATCATTACGGATGATATGAAAGTTAAAAATGGGATGTGGAACTTTCGTGAAGAAATGCTTCAATGACGAATAATTGTTTCTTAATGTTTTATCCGAGAAATTATCTGATAATTTAATAAATCGATTAAATAAAAGTAAAGGGTTGACTTATAATTCTTAGCTTAATTATTTTAATCCTTTATGCAATAATTCTGACATATTATCATATCATCAGTGTAACAAATTTAAGACTTAATTTGTTGCAAGTACTGATTATCGAAAAATCAAGTACGAATTAAAGCAAAGTTTATTTCTTTTTCAAAATTACCGTGCAATTTTCCTCATCGAATGAACTTTCATTTGATAACATCAATTTACCGCTGAATATTGATCATGAAAATAAATATTTTGAATGAATTTAACTATTACTACTACTTTATTTACTGCATTACTTCATTATCACTTCTATTATTGCATTTTCTTAACAAGCAATTCTCATTTTGAATGATTTCGTTTGCACTATGTTAAGCAATTAAGAATAACGATTCCTCATTAACTATATCAAAAAGGAAATGAAAAATCAGTAAAAGAACGTGTGTACTTTGCTAGTTTGTTAAACTTTATAAAATAAAATTAAAGAATATAAAACACCTTTCTCGAGTAGTTATCAATTAAAGGATTACTTTTCAATATAAAATGGACGGATAAATTTTGCTACCTTTTTTATGGAAAACAAAAAAAATGTTGTATAATGTTGAATGGTGGAAAAAATTTTTTCAGTTTAAAGGTGTAACATAATTTTTCAAAACATTTTTAAGCGTAATTATTTGATTACAGGAATCAATTACATTGGTTTTTCTTCTAATATGTACTTTAGTTTTTCTTTAACGATTTTTAACATAATTTTGATGTTTTTTTGATATTGGTATTCTCATATAATGCTTCCAAAAATTTTTGGTTTTACCAAGAAGATTAATTCGATTCCATGTGTAATATTTTCAATTTTCAGTTTTATTTTAAATTTTTATTTTTTTTTAGTTTATGGTTTTGTGCTATTGAAAGACTTCCAAAAACCTGTTTCATTTCATGTCATGCTTAATAAAAGAATTTTACAATTTTATTAATGAGGGCAGAAGATTTGCAATTATGATTGATTTTATCGATTTTAAAAAGTTTTTTTAGCTATGAATTGAATTTTTATTATGCAAATAGTAAACAAATAACGGGACACTTTTCATTTACCTTTTAAAATGCTTCGGATAGTTGAACTTCTTCTATTTTTGACAATTTTATTAAAGAGTGAATAAGTCAAATTCTTATAAAAATATGTTGGAATTTCCAGTGTGGATATAATTGATACACGTAATTTTGTTATTGAAAATTTCATTTGATTCATCAATATTTGATACATTATCATGTCAGTTATATTTAGTGGTACTATCTTAATTAATATCTTAATTAACGGGTTATGTCAATCAAGATATTAGCAGATGCAAGCATTTTGTCATAATATCGTAAATTTATTCATGGTGAAAAATTCCAAATTTATTTTCAAATTAAAGAAGAATTAAATGAAAAATGATGGGAAATTTAAGGATTTTCAAGTTTACGACATGATTTTTATGATTATATCACATCACTTCGAATATCTGTTTAAAATTTCTCAGCAATTTACTAGCTTCAAATCATATAGAAGTGAATTGTTTTATAAAATATTGAGAAATTACCAAGTTATCAGTTGATCAGAATAATCGGTCAAGGCTCAAATTTGAATATTTATAAATTTAAATTACAATGATAATCTATACTGAAATGTTTTAACCAATCTTTTAATAACTAAATAATTATTCTCTTTCAAAAATGTACATCATATTTGTTTGACTTTTTCTATCGACAATAACTATGGGAGGGTATTTTGTGACTTAATTATCATTTAATTTTTACCTTTGAAAACATAACTTACCATTTCTCCTTTTAACATCTATTATCAAACTTTCCTCCCTTTTTCCCAATCATATCACAATTTATCTTCTGATAGAAACTGTGTATCTTCTAAATATAAAAAAAAGTTTTTTCTTCGTTTCTTTGAATCCTTAGTGATATTAATCTTCGAATATTTAATAATATTAATTTCAAGGACAATGTCTCATTTTCAAGTACATTTCTAAAATATAGTCTATTTTTTTCCTTCTTTATTAAAAATTGCTAATATCATGGAGGTCACAATGATTGAAAAACAAAAAAGAAAAAACCCACCGGAATAATAGTCTTTCATACTTTCTTTTCGTAATTTGAATTTTTTAAAAAAATCAATTTCTCTTTCGAAATCAAAATAGCATTAAATGACTAATTTATTGAGGGAAAACAAAATTTATTGCAGGAGTAAAAATTTTTGTTAAGAACTTAAATAAATTCAATATTTTTAATCTAATTTGATGATTATTTAAGATTCTAACAATGACTTTTAAATGTATAAAATTTGTAATTAATATAATGTAAGTTTATTAAAACAAGAAAAAATAAGACAATAACCATTATTGTCTTAGCATATTAGAATATTTTCATAAATATTATTCTTGCTATTTTAGCAATTTTTGAGTTATTGCTAACTTCATCAAGTTATTCATTTGAGTCATTTTAGAATAATTTCCTGACAGCAAACATTTTATAGAAAAACAAAAAAAAAAAAAATAATGAATAAAAGTATTGTTGCAACTTCAAAAATAATCATTAAAATCCTTTGAAAACATCAAGTTTGTTTAATTTTTTAGCAAAATCCTTGCTTTCAATATGTTTTATTAACATTTTTTTTTAAAATTTTTCATCTAAATTCACTTTGCAATTGCTGTAAGATTCAAAGTTATTGTGATATAAAATGAAATATCCATTGTTGAAGTTTCTAATTGCGTATTTTAGAAATATTTATACTCGTGTTTAATTCCGAAAATGCCGCCAACAGTCAAAAACTAATCGATTATAATGAAGAAATTTGACAATTTCATATCACACTTTCATCGCTTTCCTCTCTTCCTTTCTCTTAAAGATTATATATTAATGAAGCAGACACATTTGAGTTCCATCAGAAAAAATAAAAATTTTTATGAGGAAATTCAGCTTTTTCTAAAAAAGCAATACATTCTATAATTTTATCTTTTTTTTTAGCATTTCTTTATTTGATTTTAGCATTTTTAGCATTTCTTTATTCATCGAATAATTGTTAAATTTAAGCTTGCATTCACTTCAGCAATATTAATTTAAATTCAAATTTCATTCTTTGAATATTAGCTCGTATTTGCTAAACTATCCAATTTTTTAAAAAATGTATTGAAACAATTGTTTGGTTATTTTTACTCCCTATTTTTGATGCTTGCAAAATTTTGGATTAACAAAAATATTGCAATTAGTGGAAGATTTTTCTTTTTGATAGAAAATTTCTTTAAAAACCCTTTTTTTTTTGTTGTTAAAACTATAATAGCTTTAGATATGCAAATAACAAAAAAGAATTGATGGAAAATTGGTTAATTAATGAACGATTAGTCGCATTTTCCCTAATTTATCACTTTTTCATAACATTTACGATGCCTTTTCTTTTCGTTTTTAATTTAATTTAGTTTATATAATTGATTCAGTAATAACTTACTACACTATTCAATGCTATTTGTAAATTCTCAAACAAATCCATCATTAATGATTACAATAGCATCATTCATTGTATTTATAATATGAACTCAAGAAATCGAATATCAAAATACTGGTTCGATTTTGCTAAAAAAAAATCTAACCTATTTATGAGGAATCGGCTCAAATGAAAACTGTACTCTTTTTAAAAATTGCCATGTCATTTTAACTCCGTAATCGCTAAAAATCTGGAAAATCTGACCCTTTCTAGGAACATTTTCATTCTTTGGCAGATAATTGATTACCTTGATAGATATAATTGATTTCAAGAATTGAAGAATTATTACTCGTGTAATGAAGCTTTGTTCAATGCGTTCCATCACGATAATTATTAGCATAAAATGAAATGTCTTAAGCTTTTCAACGTCAGAAAATTTGGTTCATCTAAATTTCAGTCCATTCCAGAATTAAATTCATCAAACATAACAATGATATGTTCACATTAACGATTATAAAAGCAATATTTCAAGTTTTGTACTCGAATTTTGTAAAAGTAATATTTAAAAAATGGAACATTTCATTCATTCAACATTCTTTGAATTCATTCCTTTTATTTCGTAAAAAAAGAAGGAAAATAACAAAAAAAAATTCCAAAATCTTTGTATAGAAAAGAAGAAAAGCAGCTAAAGAACGATTAAATTTTGTATTTTAATGTTATTCAACGAGGCCAGAATACATCAACCTCATTCATCTAACTCATTTAATCTCTCCCATAACACTATCATCATCACCATCATCATCATTATCATCGTCATCTCATCACCATCAACAACAACAACAGCAACAACAACAACAACAACAACTGCAACAACTGCAATGATGAGAACAACCATTAGTAGTAAGAAGAGGATGAGGATATATATATTTTTATCCTTTGGGCTCTATTATCTAAATCGTTAAAAATGGAAGAGGGAATTGTTGGGTCGCTCACCGATCAGAGTCGATTGGTCGATGGGCGGGGAAAGATGGCCCATTTGCTGAGAAAGTAATAACACCGTTAAAGGTTTTTCCCCCTCAGGGCCGTCGCGGTGATTTTGTCATCAACCAAACGACCGACCCATCGACAGATAGAGATGACAGTTGTCGAATTTCGGTGTGTGCCGTAGGTTCGTGTATGTTTGCGGTAGATGAAATGCCGATGTGATGTTTGATAGTGGCCATCAACAGTAACAGCAGTTCTCCATAAAATTATTACTATGATCCTATCGTCGTTGTTATTGTCGTTTTCGTCAGCTTTATTGTCATCATCAACAACAGTACAATTTCCGGAAAGAAGGATATTTTTAACTGTATTCTTAATTTTGCCATCGTTATGTTTGAGCACCGTTACCAAACATCCGGCAATTTCGGGTACGGGGGATATCCAATTAAATTCTGGTGCAAATGCACAAAAATTAAGTACTACTGCACAAGTTTCTTCCAAAATAATAGTCAAGAATCGGAGTTCTACCACACGTCAGTATCATTGTCCACCGAATACATTCCGCTGTGGTGATGGTTCATGTATTCCTCAAGATTGGATCAATGATGGTGAAGCTGATTGTCGTGATTTATCAGATGAGAAGGTCCGATCTACTACAATATTAATTCAGCCAACAGCATTCAGTGAAAGTACGGAATATCCGACTACCACCGAAGAAACCTTCGATGATCCATTCGATCATGTTGTGACATTTCCATCCATTGATCAATCATCCTTTTCGATCTCACCATTACGACGATTTAAAGAAGAAAAAACAAAAAGTTATTCGTCATCAAATTATGCATATGGTTGCTCTAATACTATACAAACACGAATAAATCAGTGTTCTGCAGATCTTACCGATTGGTTCGAGAATTTAAATCAAATTGATTTGACAAATTCATCCATACTAAATGATGAAACAAGGTAAAAAATAAGGGTTCTTATCTTTACTAAATAATCAGTCAACTTTTCTTCTCTTTTTTTTTTTTTTTGTTAAAACTTTACTATAGACTACTGATTTCTTGTATTTTAAATATAACTAAATTTTTGATCTTCTATTCTTCCACAATTTTGAGTTCAAATTTTAATTCCAATTTTGATTCAATAGATTTTACCAATTTTTGTCATTTTCTATTGATTAAATTGAAGCACTTTCGAGGATCATTATTCTTTTGCAATAAAATAAAATAAAAAATAAATTGAATTATAACCTAAAAAAAATCCCTTTTTTCTCTCTCTCTCTTTTCTGATGAGAAATGAATGATTTCAATGATTCGAGTAATAGTCTTGGTACTGAAATAATAATTTCTTTTTTGCGATATAATGAGTTTTAATAAAATAAAGTAAGCATTATCATCTAATAAAATGAAATATTATAATCCGACAACGAATAGTAGCGGATGATAGAAAATAGATGAAAATGAATTTTGTTAGAAATTACTACAAATTGTAATAAATTGATTTTGTGGAATTTTTAAGAGAAATATTTCGTTTGTTGGGCAACATTTTTTTTTAAAAAAAAAAAATTTCTATCCGTTTGGCGTCAACTCATTAAAAAAAAAGAAAAAAAAAAAGGACATAAAATATCGATAAATATAAAAGAATTTTCGCATTACATATAACAAATTTGGGAAATTTTTTTTTTTTTTTTTTCATTTTCTTATTGTTTGTTTCATTTGTTTGTTTGCTAAAATTCATTTTGAATGAGTTCCTTTATTTTGCTTGAAAATGTTCACTTTTTGTCCTCCTAATTTTTTTTTTTTTTTGTTTTTGTTTTTCATAGAAATTTCTTTAAAAAGTAATAGGTGAATTTGTATAAAATATGGTAAAAAAATTATAGTATAATTATTTTGTTTTAGTAATAAAAAGTTTAGATTATTTTGGATAAAAATTGAGTTTCTTTCTAAAAAATAGAGATGGAATTTATTTGTATTAATCATATTAGTTGTATCTATCCATTTGTAGATTTTTCGTAATTTTTTTCTTTCAGAGATTTCTTTTTTTTTTTTCCCCTTTGTCAATTCCTTCGTGAATTATTATTAATTTATTTTCCTTAGTTTTAACTTCCGTAGGAAATGAATCATTGTAATTCTAAGATATATTAAATCATCTAATTCATTTATCATAATATGCAATTTATTCATTTATTTATTTATTTTTTCGTTAAAATATAAAAAAAAAAGAAAGAAAGAAAAATATGGAATATTTTGTTTGGAAATTGGCAAAAATAAATGAGTTCAATTTAAAATTTCCACAGCAAATTTTAACCGATATTTCGACTATTTCAGTTAAAATATTTATTTCGTAATAAAGAATGAATGACCTTGATTGTGGACCAAGACAATCCTTAATCATTTTTCTTCCTTTCTTTTCTTTTTTCTTTTCTTTTTTTTTTCTTTTGGAGTGAAATTTCAAGACTGCTAAGTTCAATGTCGTTCTTCTCAAAAATTACATTTGACAAAAGTTTCGCTGTCATTTTCCATGTAGAGGTCAACGATAAAAAATTAAAGCAAAATTTTCAGTAAGAAATATTGTTATGAGAAAAAGAAACTAAGAGATTAAATAACATAAAATTCATATTCACTATCATCCAAAGTTTTGCAAACTTTCAAATTTAATATTACCTAAATGCCTGCAAAGTTTTAGATTTAATATCGTCTAAGCACTAAAGTTTTCGATAGAAATTATTTCACACAAATTTTATCAAATTTTAGCTAAATTTTAGTCTGTTATAAATGGATCGTTGCGAAAAAAAGAATGAAAAAATTTTCAGTTTAAATAATTTTGGTTTTAAAGAAAGAAACAAAATTGCTTTGTTGTACTAAATTTGTTTGAAATGTCAATTACCCACATTTTTTTAATATAAAAGTGCTTTAAACCCATTTCAATTTTCATTGCACTTTGAATTATTCACGCAATAATCCATTCATGATGGTAAACAGATTTAGTAAGATTTGAAAATAACTAATATAAATGAGAGAAACTGGATCATCGTCAGAAGTTTAGGAATTGCGAAACATTTGCCAAAAAATATTCACCTAAAATTTTTTCGTTATTTTGATTTGATTAATGAATTTCGAAACTTATACAGTGCAATTCTGTTACCTCTAGATTTTAATTACTTCATCTAAAACTTATTGTTCATTAATTTAAACTTGCATAATTCAATTTAGCATTATCCATACACACAAAAAAAAAAAAAAAAAGAAAATAACTGAACAAAAATGTTGAAGTTAATGCTAATTGTGGATATAACATTTTTGTTTTTTTTTTCTTTTATATTTAAAATAAATTATTTATTGTTCAGCCAGTTTTAGTTGAAAAGATTGAAAAGTGTAATGAAATAATATTACGATTGTGATAGACTTCCTTTCTTTTCTCTCATTCTTTCCTTTGGATACAAATAGGGAATTTAATTAATTAATTATTCTTTTTATAACTTTAGCTTGTTTATGATGAGGAAATACAAAAGATTAGGGCAAAAATAAGCAAAAGAAGAAAATTGTGATGTACTTGAAAGACAATGTTTATCATGATAAATGTAGTGGGAGAAAGTAACATTATCATGATAAGTAATAGTGAAAGGAAACAGAATACATAATGAATATTTCAATTTCAGAATTAAATTAATTTAAAATATTAAATATAGTGCTAGGTGATAAATGTATACTATAAGGGTATGGTAAGGAAATAAACTGTAGCAATTAATTTATGTGAAATGATTGCAGTTGATAAAAGAATGATAATACATGATATTGCATGAAATTTTCATTCAACTCTTTTTCTTTTTATAACATCATTACGATAATTTTCAATTTTTTATTTATTTAAATTTAAAGTGTTCATTTTAATTCTATCTGCTCTCCTATCATCATATTTTTCAGTGCTTTTTTTTTGTGAAGGTTTTATTTTAAGCATTCATTTTTTGATTTAAATTTTTGCTTACTAATAAATTTCTAAATTTATTGAAAGTAATCGTTTGTAAACAACTTATAAAAACAAAAAATTACATTTATATTTGTAATGACGAATTTTATGTTTATTTTATTATTAATTTTAAATGGAACAATGTAAGATGTAATCATAAATTGTTGTTGCAATGCAAGTTTCATAACTATGATTTAATAAACATATCCTTCTGAGAATGAATAAAACTGGATTTTATTATGAATTAAATTTGTCCAGTATGCCGTAGGGTAAGTTGGAAAATATTTGAAAAGGAAATAAATATGTCGATTTTATTATGATCAAAATGATTGTTAATTACGCATTAACATTTTGATAATGCAAATGCAGTTTATAAAAAATAAAACCATAAATGTAATAGGATGCTTGCTCAAATACAGAAATTGCAGATTATTATTTAAATATATTAAAATTATACACTTTCACTTAATATGAAGTATAATTAATCGCATTTTGTAATTCACGTTATGTTACTCAAAAATTTGCTCTTTTTGCATTATTTTGTTTAATTTGTATTGAAACGATATCCATTGTAAAAATAGCAAGTATGTACTTAAAGTTAGCTAATTTAAAATTTAAAGCAAGCAAAATTTTTAATTTAATGCATTAAAAATTAATTTCAGCATACAATTGTTTCGATTTCAAAATTAAAAATCGTTTGAAATAAAAAATCACTTTTTACTTTATAAATTTGTATTGGTTACTTCGTTGCAATAAATCATTAAGAATGTAGCTGATCACTTTTTAATGATAACGATAACATTTTTTTTTTTTATTTTAGCAATAACAAAATACAAATTAAAGAAATTCGGCGCTTAAGTAAAAAAAAAATTTAAGTAACGAAGGAAAGAAAATTTGTTGAATCTAAAGAATTGAGTGAAAAATTCATATCATTTTATAGTTTTCATATATTATAAAGTTAAATCATATGTATTATTTAAAAAAAATTCATTGAAATTGAAAAACTTAAAATTAAAAAAGAATTAATTTTGTTTTATAAATTTTCAACGTTATAAATGTCAAGACCATATTGTTGAAACTAAAGAATTAAGAATAATAATAATGATAATAATAATAATATTATTATTATTATTATTTTACAAATTTCATGTCTATTGCAGATGGCGGATAATGGACCAAGGATGTGAATTATTGGTCGAATTTCGGACATGTACAGAAACCCTTAATATTGCAAAATGTACCTTACCAAAATCAATCGAATTTTGGAATAATATCGAATTGTATACATGTCAATTATTATTGCCATCTGTTAAAGAATATAAAAATTGTTTTGTGAATGCTCGAAATCAACAATGTTCAGTTGGGTAAGTTTAGCAATTTTTAGAAAAATTTAAACATTTATTTGAATAATTTTTTCAAAATTTACATCCAAAAAATGTTTTTTTTTTTCTGTTTTGCAAATTATTTTGTAAATTTTCCTTCCTTTTTTTTTCCTCTCTCTCTCACTCATTTCATTCAATCGATTATTAATTATGAAAACATACTGTGAAACAACATAATATTCTTATATGATTTATCAGTCGGAAAAAATTCAACGATTTGATTAATTTATTTAGTTTCCATTTCAGTTGAATGATTTTACACATTTTGTTTTTTTCTTGCAAAATCATTCTTGTTACTCGTCTTTCAATTTTTTTTCTCGATCTGTTTCAAAATTTTCTTAATGGCTCAAAAAAAAAGACAAAAAAATTACGAAATAATGTTTTCGTGATTTTTCAAAATTAAAATTTGTCACTTATTTTCAGGTTAGATTTTGATCCATTTTAGAATGCAACAAAAAAAAAAATATTTCGTTTTTAATTTATTTAGGATTATTTATCTAAAAATTCTTCCTAATTTTTTTTTCCTATTCCTTCTTCCTCCTTTCCAATTTTCACAATTCTGTTGTATATCGAAATTTGAAATATTCCAGTTAGAAAGAGAGGAAGAAAAAAGAAAGAATTATTTTAATTCTCTACTTCAAATAAACATTTGAAAGGGGTTCGTTCTTATTGTTTCTAAAATTCTCGTAAGGATTTCTTCTTAATTTTTCAATTTTAACAATTTATCAAACATTTTCATTTGTACTTTCTATCATTTCATAAACTTGTACTGCCGGAAGATATATTTTTTTCCGTTTTTTCTGCAAAATGTGTAAACAAGTATTACCATCTTCCGTGTGTTAGAAAATAAAAAAAAGAAGAAAAAACAGGTTACTTTTTCAATTAAAATTAATAATTCCTCATTTTTCAAATAACTAAATTTAATAAAGTTTCATTCAAAAGAAGAAAAAAAGGCACAATTCTATATGCTTAAAAGGGAGAAAACGATAATTCGACAAGAAAAAAAAATTTTTGAAATTGTTTCTGATCATTTAATCAATAATGATCATTATGACATCAAATAGAATTTCTTCGAAGAATATTTTTATATTAAAAAAAAGATGTAAATGAAAACTGACAATGTTGTAGCAAGCAACAAAGTGAAATACATTGAGGATAAGCGAAATAATAAAAAATTTCAACACCCCAGATCATTTCTATTACTTTTAATTCTAGTTCAAGGTTAAATATTTGCATGATTCATTTCAAACACTGTTAATAAGAAGCTGTCAATGTCATATGTCTAACGGAAACGCTTTTCAATTACAGTATTTAATTTGGAAAATGAACAGATTTAAAGTTTCCATCTCATTTTTTTAACATATGCAAATAATTTGCTTAATTCGTTTTGTGTCATTATTCAAGATTTTTTCGTTGAGAAAGAAAGAGAAAAAAAGAAAAGGAAAATGATAAATAATGAAATATTATTGATATGATATTAATCACTTGCACTTTTGGTTTCATTCAACATTTATTCGTTTAGCAATTTTTACAACCAAAAATCATACCGTATGATCACTGATTGTGATTCGAAATATATATTAATTATTTTTTTAGCTTCTTTTTTATTTATCAATGAATGTTATTAATAATTTTGCTTCAATTGAACTTATAGGAAAATTAAAATAAAGGAAAGGAAATTAGGAAAAAAATAATCGCTATTAAAAATTAGAACTTCAAATAATTACTAATTTTTGTGAAAAGGGAACTAAAGAAGGAAAAAGAAAGGAATTCTTTTAAAACGAAAATAATGCCTGAGTTTATAATAATAAAATGGAAACATCTAAATTTCAATTTCTTTACCTTTAAAATTAAATAGTACCTGATTAAATATATAAATTTTTTATAGTTTGGAAAACTCCTTAATTAAATGTGAATATATAACACAAACAAAATAAAATATTATTTCATATTTAAATGATAAATTCATTACTACTCATTACAGTAATTCATATTTTTTTTGTCATTTTTCTTTTTACTTTTTTTTTTTCTTTCTGGAGTAATAAAAGCAAAGACGATTAATTCTTTTTCCAACTCCCAGAAATTTGAAAAAATGAGAAAAAGAATAAAAAATTGGAGAGGAAAATTATCATTGAATGATATTTTCAGCAATGCTATAAATCAGCATGGATCAGCGATATGTGAAATTCTAGCATCGATAAAATCCGATCTACGTTGTATTAAAAAAAATGGTCAAAATGGTTGTACAACAAATGCTTTGGAGATAATTGAACCACTTGAAAGTGAAACGGATCATATGTATACACAATTAGCTTGTCCATCCATTACTACGATTACTTCAAATGCTTCTTCATTGTCCTCTGCCAAATCGACGGGTACATCGATCATTTCATTTCAAATTAAACTTTTGATGAAATAATTAAGAAAGATTTGAAATATAACTAAGAAAAAAGTATTGTGATTCTATAGCGAATAATCTTAATGAGATATACGTCAATTAATGATAGTAATAATAATAACAATAACAATAATAATAATAACGACAATAATAAATTGTGATAATATCAATGTAATGTTTAACAACTGTATTCTACAATCTATGACGCTGTAAGTTTAATTTACGTAAGTTGCCAGTTCATTAATTATCAATTTATTTGTTTAGTATTGATTATTAATTTATATCAGTTTAATATGAATTTGATTGTGAGCTTTAAAAATGTTTTGCAAAATTCTTTAATTTAATTCCTGATTTGGAATTAAAAACATGAAAATAGAAGGGATGAAAATATGGACTTTTAAATATATTTCATTTTAATTTTTCTTTTAATTATGCTGAAAAATATAATTATACTCCAGTATTAGTAAGTTATTTTAAATAACTAAAATAATAGAGATGTATAAATGCAAAGTTTATTCAAAGTATAACATTAAATGAAATTATTGCTTTTGTAAAACTTATTCAGTCAGATAAGGGGTGTGTGATATGTCGGAATACGACAATCGTTATGATTTCTTAAGATGATAAAATATGACGATATGTATAATTAGCTAAAATGGAGCAAATTTTCAACATTTTTTTCTTTTGAAAAATAACAATTTATGAATAATTTACATTATTTTTTAGATACTTTTTTATATACTAAATTTAATTTTTCAATTTATCTTATTAATTTTAGATGATATTATCAGCTTAAATGATGATGGTATACCGTATGATGTATTGTATATGTTCAATAATGTTAATACGATTTGTTCACAAATCGTTAATGAAGCAGAATGGCAATCAATCTATCGTGTTGTTTGTGAATATCAAGAAAATTTAATACAACAAAAGGAATGCTTTCTTAATGCTTCATCAAGTTTAACTCAATGTAATCAAAAGGTATACAATTTATCATCCTTCTTATTGCTAATATGTTATTATTATTATTACTATTATTATTATCATTATTATTACTATTATTGTTATTATTATTTATTATTATTATTATCATTATTATTGTTAATTATTATTATTATTAATTATTATCATTATTATTAATTATTATTATTATTATTAATTATTATTATTAGTATTATTATTATTTATTTTTATTATTATTATTTGCAAAAAAAAAAAAAAAAAAATAAATGAATCAACATTTCTTTTTTTCTTCATCAAAAAGTTCTATTTCGCTTTCATGTAATATAAATTTTCTACTGTTCAATATAGTATATGTAATTATAATAACTATAATAATATTACTAATTATGATAAATATGTTTCTGATTATAATGATAATATATATATATATATATATATATAAATGTGATACCAATATTCTTCTGATCTTTTAACAAAACTATTTTTCCATATAATGCTGATGATGATCGCTTAGATCGTACTCATAAATCTTCTTACGATATTCCTACGCATAAGGCTTATTGATAATGCTATCATCTAATGATAGTATCAATGCACATTAAAAAATCCCAATATTAAGGAAATTAGTTTTGATAATTTAATGATATATTAATATTTTCAATGTAAAATTTCACTTCTTTCTTCAATTTTAAAATAATATTAATATTTAAGCCAAAAAACGAAACAATTTGCAATGCATTGGAACAATTTAGTAATAATATCGATTGTGCATTACGTATAATGCTTGATGCATGCACAATTGAAGCACAAAATGTTGCTGTAGCAGTGCAAGATGCATTAAACGATGATTTAATTATGCATCATTGCTATGCAGAAGTAATTACCGATGCAAAATCAACTGATGATGATGAATTCAAATTAAATCCAAAGAATGTACGATGTAGCTCAGAACAGGTATGAATGATATAATAATATTAATTGACATAAGTATGTATATTCAAAAAATTAATTTTATTGTTTAGTAATTTTTAGTATTTGAATAATTAGTGTCTATAGGGAAAATAATAATTGCAATATTTATTTGGCGTATATTTTTCAAATTTTATTAAATTTTCAAATATAAATCATAATTTTATTTGATAAGAAGTAATAAAAATTTAAGGAAAATTTGGCGCTAGCATGTTTGGTGGAACTTGTTGAAGTCAATCGAAAAGTAGCCGAATTAAATAGTCTCAATTTTTTGCATGAAATAAGCCAACAAAATTCAACTACCATTGCTGGAATTTGTAATTTGTATAACAAATATGATAATTGTATCAATAATACGGTATTCGTTCATTCCAATGGAAAACGTTGTGCTTTTAATTCACCATTAAATACCCTTGCAAGGTATTCTACTTTTAGAAAAAGACATAACATAAAATTTAATTGAACAAATATAGTTGAATTAAAAGAGCAGCTATTATTTTTTTTTTTATTATTTTGAACTAAAAAAGAAAAGAAAAAGAATTTGTGTATAAAACAAATTTTCAAAAATTACATTTTTTTTTTTCAAGTTTCTTATACATAGATTTCATTTATTGCTATTTTTTACAGATCAAATTGACGAAAGAAAAGAAAATTACATTACTATATGAATTCTCAAATAATTAAGCAAACAAAATTGAAAATACTTTATTTTATTATTCGATTTTCGATTAATTTAATTAATGCTTTTTATTTGTAATACATGCAAGAAATATTGATTTATTATAAAAAGAATAAAAAACGATATAATCAAATTAGAACTGCTTCAGGATCGGATTATCACCTATTTGTAGTAAGCGTACACGTACGTTATTACAAAAGAACAACGATTGCATTCAGAAGATTGAACATCGTACCGGTTTATGTCAATCCGGATTAAGTAGCCTTGGCTTAGCAATACACAATATGTTACAAGTTATTTTTAATATTTTTTATTATTCTTCTACTTATTTTGATAAATATGGTATGAAAGATGATTATGCATAAATTATATATTTGTTTATTTTTTATTTATTTACTTCTTCATTTAGTTGTTGACAAAAGTTTCAAGTCACTATGATATTTATCCATTCATTTATTTACTCACTTATTTAGTTGTTCATTTATTTCCTAATGAAACAAAATTACCTTACAAAGATTTTAAATTCAAATGATAAACAAAAAATGCATTAATTTTTTATTTGTTAATTTATTCACTAATCTTTTCGTTTGGAATTGAATTTTTGCTATGAAGCATGCATATATAAAATATGATAGATTAAAGTAATGATTAAAGTAACTTCATTCGATATAATTTTGAAGTTCGATATAATTTTGAATTTGTTATCTTACAAAAAAAAGCCATCTAAAACAAAAAAAAAGTTATCGAAATTATTAATTAGAAGTAAGAATCGTTTGTAAAAGATTTTTGTAACAAACAAGTATTTGGCAAATTATTTTTTTTTTTAAATTTTGTTCAAACTTTACTCTTATCTTTATATTAGTGCGCTAAAACTTTCAGTATAAAATTTTTGAATTTTCTATCATTTCATCAACTAAATCAAATCATTGCTAAGTTTTTTTTGCTTTTCAATGTTTCAACTTTTTTTTATATCATTTATTTATTTATTTATTGTTTTTTACATTATTGAAGTTCTAGTGTAACATATTTTTCCAAAATTAATGATTTAATTTGCTCAACTTTAAAAAATTATTCCAATATCTTAGCTTATTTTATTTTTCAAAAAAAAAAAAAAAAATCAATATTTCATTATCGTCTTTGAAATTTTGGAATAATTTTAGGGAATTCATGGCGAAGCATACCTTTGCAATTCATACTATCTCATTCGGGATGCATTTGAATGTGGTGAAAAAATTTTCAGCGAAATGTGTTCAACTGAAGCTATTCAAAATTTACAACAATTACGACAAATGGTTTGCATTTTATTTGTATCCAAATCATAAAATTAAATCTCTGAAAAAAAAAAAAGAAAGATTAAAATTACTACAGTTATTAAATGTATGGTATGAAGATGATAAAATTATTTAAATCCCAGGTAATGGAATTAGGAATTGAAGAAGGCTGTCCCGAAGAACGTCCAAATAATTTGGATGAAATTATTTCACGACCAGTAATTACTGCACCTATCGCTAATCCAATGATAAGTTCTTTCTTGTTCATTCATTTATTTGGGGAGAAAATAAAAATTATTTTTTTGACGGCAATAACTTTTAAAAATTAATATTTGTTACAATAATTTTTGTCATTGTATTTAATTATAATTATGGATTATTTGATAAAAACTATTAATTAATCAAATTTCCATTGGATCTTTTTTAATGTTAAGCTTTATTTGTAAAAATTATTCCATCATTTTATGTAAAAAAAAATTATTATGTTTAATTATTTCACCTCCATTTCTTTATTAACTTCAATTAAACGATAATAACAATTTAAACTTGGATTAATCAAAACCAATTATTTTTAGTTCAACTGAAAATGATTTGTTATAATTGAACAAAAAAAAAAAAGCTATTTTGAATGCAAACAATGTTCTTGCAGAGTAACTATGAAAAATTAATAAATTACCATAGTTTAGATTTTATTTCAAATTTATCAAATTAATGTTTCCATTCGGTTTTTTTTATAATAAATTTTGTGTTTTTTTTTTCAAGTTCAACCTACATCACAATCCGTTGTATCTTGTCAACCAGCGGAACAGAAACAATTCGCATCATGCATTCAATCTATGACTACTTTCCAGCCTCATCCATTAGCTGTTATTAAGCAGCCAAAGCAAATTGATGAGGCTTGCAAGCAGTTTGTTGAATTTAAAAAATGTCAAACTAATATCAGTTGTCTCCCATTATGGGCCAAAGGAATGATAGCTATGTTCAATTTTGCTTGTGGTTCCGGTTATGATACATATGTGCAGGTAAGAATAATACCAGAACGGAATATTTAAAAAAACGGAATCAGAACAAATGTAGATGAAGAATGGTGATGGTAAATGAAATTAGTGAAAGAAAAAGAGGATCATGGTGAAATTTAAGGAAAGGAAATGAAGCATATGATGCATAGAAAAAGATTAATTAATTATAAGTTGAAAAGCAATAAATTTGAATTAATTGATGAATTAACTAGTTAAAAAGGGATAAAGGAAATTTATTAACTGAAATTGATTAGTATGATAAAATAAAACAGTTGATGATATGACAGGAATTTAGTGAATTATTTTAGGTACGACAATGTGTTCGTAAAACAACCACGCGTGAGCATATCCGTGAATGTGTGGGTGAATTTTCACGTAGTTCACCACAAACAGCTTGCCAAAGTTCCAAAAAATTACTTGCTTGCTCAATACCTTTAATTAATGAGAAATGTGGCCAAGTTGGAGCACAGTTTGTTACCGATTACATTGATAAATTTGTGAACGCCGTTGATCCAACATGCAAAATTATAATGCAACAAAATGGTAAGTGTTATGGTAAAATTTAAAATGTGAAATTAATAATCAAATTTTTAATGATTCCAAGAATTAGTTTTTCATCCTGAAATTTAACTTGTTTGAAACTATTTGTTTTAGATAGAATTTGGTAACTCTTTTTGTTGCTTGATTGTTTACTTAGTCTTTTAATAAGCAATTAAATGGATAATTGAATTCTAAGAGATGATTTATTTATTATTACTTATTTGCAATATATTTATTTACTTTTCACTTCTTACTTAATTATCTATTGACTTCTAAACTTTTTCACTTACTTACTTACTGTTTATTCAGTTACTTATTACTTGTAAATAACAAAAATGAATAAATTAGCAAGTGAATGAGAAAAAATGATTAAATATATAAATAGACATATATGAAATTGAAAATATGTATATATATAAATTTATATACTGTGTCAAAATCGAAATTCAAAACTTTGCTTTAGTAAATAAAAACTGAATATACTTTTTATTTACTAAAGCAAAGTTTTGAACTTCGATTTTGGCACAATCCTAATAAATATTTATTTTTATACTCAGATAATTGCATTCAAATTTTAGGTTAATTACCTCATTATTTAATATTTTATTCTAATTACTCTTCATAAAACAATATTTGATATAATCAATAAATTTTCTCACTGATATGACACGCCAAATTAATTTCCGTCTGATTTAATTTTTCGTTTAAAATTCCATAACATTTCTTTTATACATGAATTTAAAATTACAAATCTAAAAAATAATTATTTATTTTTTACAGAAAAATCAATTATGGGTTATAATTGTACGGTTGAGCAAAATGCTCTTATCGATCAGTGTGCTGCACCAATTAATGAATTAACTTCCAGAATTGATGAATTATTTGAAGTACGGGAATCTTTTGATTTCATTCTCTATCAATATATATAAAAAGTGGTAAATTAATTTGATAGCAAACAAAGGATCAATTAATTTTATTGGATATAAGAATGGAATGTAATTATAATCATACTAATGCAATATAATTGCAATCAATTTTATCAATCATATGCGTATCAAATTTACAGGGTGGATTACAACAATTTCTGGCTAATGTCAAAATTTTGGCACCGGTATTTGCGAAAGGTTGTAATTTGACCAATGAATTCAGGCACTGTTTAAGGCCATTGATCGAAAAACAATTAGAACAACAATGTACTGTTTCAAGTTGTTTAATTCAAGCTGGTGATGGAATATGTAATCAGCCTGATACTGCCAAAGCCATTGATGATAATTTGGCTTGTGTTTTTAAACAGGTTATTTTACTTCTTAATATTATACTTCTGTTTCATTCTTCTTTTTTTTTTCCTTTTTGATTTTAAATTTAGTGATTAAATCTTTTGTTGCTCTTAACTCACATATCGTTTTTTTTTTTTTCGAATTTTAGCATAACTAAAGTAAACAATTGGTTTAATTATGCTGAGATTTGTTGCAACTATTGTGAAAATAAATTACATAACAAATCATAATGTTTAAAATCGTTTCAAAAAAATTAAATTGAATTAAAAAATAATGTTAACTACCAAAATATAAACAATAATGCTTGAAAACGTTGCTAATGAAAACAATAATGTTAATAATTGGCCAAATTATTTTGTAATTGAAAAATTGTCGCACGAAATTGTAATTCAAAATTGTTTGAAAAATTAATCATTCTGTTATAATTCTAATCTTGTTGATTATTTTCCTTAAATGAAATCAATGATAAAGTGTAAATTTACTTCCTGATTATCATATCAGTACGAATAAGAAATTATTAACAAATGAATTTTTTTTTTTTTTTTTTCATTAACTTTTATTAAAGTATTAATTCAATAATAATTTTTCTTAAATTTATTTTACCATTTTAATATATTTTATAGGCATCAATACCTGAATTTGGCAGATGTTTACGATCAACGATAGCAACATTGAAACAATTTAATCTCATTGCATTACGTGGTGTTTTACCGCAATTTATCAAATGTGTTGAGCATATTGTTGTACAACGTTGTGGTCAAATACCTATAAATGTATTACGTGCTATTAGCGCAATTGATATGTGTCCAATTTCACTTAATTATCAACCAGAATCAATTAATTATGATACATCACAAATATGTCATGAAGAAATGCAACAGAAACATATGGAATGTACCGAAAATTTTTATCGAAATTATCGAATGTTACCAATTGCATTGTTAAGAGATCCGTCGAATATCGATATGGTAAATGTATTTTCCTTTTTTTTTTTCTTTTTGTAATCTATTAATTTATTTTAAAAATTCAAAAATTTAAAATATTCAGATTACTTTGAAATTTCAAACTAATCTGAATATTTTAATTGTAAATTTTCAAATTTGAAAAAGTTAACATCTTCATACATATACATATACATTAATGAAAAATTTTCGTATTTCTTCACTCACAACACCACTGCTTAATAATATTTAATTTGAAAAATTCATAAAATTATAGAATAAATGATAATTTTCATTAAATGAAATAATGATATTCATTATTTATAGATTACATGTTACATGTATTATCTATAATTTTCACAAGCATATTAAAAAAAAAAAAAAAAAAAACTAAGGAAAGGAAAAAAGAAACAAATTTAATGTAAACAATTATTTCATTTCTTTTCTTTTTAAGAAAAAAATGAATGTATTATAAGATTAAATTCAAATTTCTCTTAATTATTTATTACAGTTATGCACTGAAGCATCAAAATTAACCACTTGTTCATATGCTATTTGTGAAACTGATAAACAAAAAGCATTAAATGAATTAGCTGAATTTATTTGTACTCGACGTGATATGTACAAAAAGCATTCCATGTGCCTTACATCTGTTATTACTTCATCAGAGGTATGCTGTTATCATTGAAATAAAGTTTAAATTCATTATTAAATTAGTTTTTAAGTTCTTTAACATTATTCTAACAAAACGAAAAGAAAAATTTGTAAAAATTTTGACAAAAAAAAAAGAAAGAATAAAATAATAAAAATTTTATGATTTTATTCAAGAATAAAACAAAAACATTTTTTTTTTCTTTTGATTCATTTTTTACATGTGTATATATATATATGTATTTTTTTTTTTTTTGTTGTTTTGAAAAATATATTAATTTAATTTAAAAGTAATGAAAAATTTTCATAGGGATCAAAATGCTTAGCAACATTCCTTCCAACAGCATCGGAACAACATTGCTCATTCCTAACAAATGTTGCTAATTGCGCTATGCCACAGATTTACAACACTTGTGGATATGAAGCATTAACGTTATCATTTGAAGGAATGCATATATTTGCTAATCAAGTAAAATATAATTATTGATGAAATAATTCAGGAAACTTGAATATTTTTATTTTTCTAGTTGAAAAGAAAAAAAAAATAATAAAGTGTAAACACGGAATTTATTTTTGTCTTTAATTTCTTTAATCATTAATTTTAGTGAGAATTATTTAATCATATTGTTGCAGTTAAATAAATCATGCGATATACAAATTCCGATAGCATCAGTAAAAACAAGTTGTACCGAATCCGATATTGTTGAATATTTACAATGCGAAAATTCCATTGATCATTTTACCTTTTCACCATTTTCATTTATCAGGTAAGTAGTTCATTGTTGAATAATTAATTATTGTTTCACAAAGATATTAAATTCCATTTCACTTAACACATCTTTCCATATATGTATAATCAGATATTGTAAAGAATTATTCAAATCACAGACTGGAGGGGTTTTTCGCATATGATCGAATACATTATACGATGATTACTTGTTTTGATAATCTATTCAACCATCGTTCCGGATTATTTGTCATCTTTCAAATCTTTAAATTTTATGAGATAACAGAATTATAATATTTCACCAAGTATATTACATTAGGGAAAAGTAATATACACATATATACATATATGTAAATATATGAAGAATATTAAAATTATGTTCTTTAATTTCGATTTATTTTATTAATTAACAAAAGCAATGTGGAAATGGTTTCAATTTCCATTTATTAATATTAACTAACAATGAAAATAGTTTCAAATTGATTTGATGAAAAAAGATTTTTTATAAATTTTAATATTAAACATATTACAAAACTTTTAGTAGTTTCAAGAAAAAAAAAAAAAAAGAAATTCTTACTGATAAAATTGCAATCATACAGAATTATAGGAATAATTCACAATGGGATGAATTTTGTGAAGTAACAAAAGATTATGAAAATTGCCTAGCAAATATGTCATGTCGTGTGGAGCCTATTTCATCAGCAAATATTGCACTGTTTCAAGCAATTTGTGGAAAAGATGAATCAATAACGAAACATTTTCTACCTTGTCTTACTCAATTTATCAATACTGATATTGGTATAAAATGCAATGAACCATTTGTTGGCCTGGATTTATTGGCCAAAGATAGTTCAGAAAAGATTTGTTCAACGTTAGTTTAATGTTAATTAATCGGTTCATTAATTGCTTTTATTTAATCAATTGATTAATTGGTTTGATTATTAGTAAGTGCATTTATTGATGGATTATTTTTCTGAATCAAACATTGTTTGAATATAATTTCTTAAAACTTTTTGCATTCCTTTTTTTTGAAAACCGTTTCTATCATATTTTTTATATTTTAGCCTAGAAACTATGCTTTCTTGCGCAGCATCCGAATTATCTGCACAGTGCACCGAACAAGCTTTAAAGCATGTTGTAAGCATGCTTCTCATATGGGTACAAAAGTTCGATCCTCGTTGTTCGATTTCCGGATCAATTAAAGATTCAAAAATGGAAGAAGTTTTCTCACTTGATTCCGGTCCAACACATATCTCAATTGATCAAACTGTATCACCATTTAGCTCCTCTACCATTCAACGAATGCCTTTCCTTGTTACAACATCATCATTACCAAATCCAGAACCTGATGCCAGTTTATCATCATCTAACAGCATTCCAGAAGTAACTACGAGCTCGGAATTCGAATCCCTAACTATACCACAACCGGAGCCAACTTCATCATCTGATACTGAAGATATATTATTGACAACATTATCAATTCCAGAACCAAATGCAGAAAATGAACCAACTGATTCTGCTTCTTCTTTACAACCTTCACTTGAATCAATATCGAAATCTGAATCAGATGCTACAATTAATACTAAAAAATCGAGGATGCATGGTACTGTTTTTTCTGAAATTTCCAATTTTTTTTAATTTGAAAAATCTAAACTTTACTTTTAAAAAACATTTTGTTCAATCATAATTTTTAACAAATTTATTTCTCATTGTTTCATTTCTCTGAGCTGTGAATGTTTCGTAATTTCGATAAAAAAAATGAAATGGTTTCATTTTTTTCTTCAGGTTAAATTTTTACGATAATTAAGGAAGTTAAAAAAAAATTGCAAAAATCACAGAATAAACCTAATAAAATCATAATTCCATCACAATTATCGTGATTTTTTCCTCTATATTAATTGGATGAAAATTTATTTCATCTTTTCTCCTTTTTTTGCATATATTTTTTCCATTTTCATATTCATTTTTTTTGTCGTCATTCATTATTTCTCTTTCCTTAATTTATATATTTTTCTATTTCTCTTATTTTTAAATATTTACAAACAATTTGATTTCCTTTTTTTAAAAGTAATTTATATTACATTGTCATTTCATTTTTTATAACTATATTGCTTTCTCACAATGTTTCCTTACTTTTCTGAAATTTAAACTAATTTCTTTTTAATTATTTCTTTACAAACAATATACAAGGATAGGATGATAGTAGTAAGATTTACTTATCCAACCATAATTTCCTTTTTTTTTTCCATATTACAACTTCCTTCTTTACAAAAAAAAAATAAATAAATAAAAGTAAAAACGAAAACAATATTAGTAAAATGAGAAATATTTTTTCAATGAAAGTGCATCTTTTTTCATTTTCTCTAATTAACATATAAAATTTAACCTAGCTGTTATGAAAAAAGATTTTTTTCTTCAAATAAAAATAAAAGTATTTTTTTTTTCAGAATCAGGACAAACATATGGCACATCATCAAGCTTATCAATTTTGCTAATTGTAATATTCATGCAAACAATAATGCTTTTTGTACATTAACGATGGTGCTATTATAAAAAAATTTGTCTCATTAAAATGTCATGTAAATTTCATCTTACTTTTATGATGAAGCGGCGTTTTTTCTTTCTTTTTTTCCTTTTTTGGAAATATTTTTTTTCCATCGTATCATTCTGTGCCTTATTATTATCACTATTATTATAATTATTACTGTTATTATTATCATTATTATTATTACTACTATTATTTTTACTATTACTATCATTATCATCATAATTGTCGCCATTATTACTATTATTATTAATTAACTATTATTATTATTATTATTATTATTGTTATTATTATTATTATTATTATTATTATTATTATTATTATTATTATTATTATTATTATTATTATTATTATTATTATTATTATTATTATTATTATT
>JABVXV010000468.1:0-37613 GCA_013365325.1 Dipetalonema caudispina | reverse complement strand
ATTATTATTATTATTATTATTATTATTATTATTATTATTATTATTATTATTATTATTATTATTATTATTATTATTATTATTATTATTATTATTATTATTATTATTACTATTATTGTTATTACTATTATTGTTATTACTATTATTGTTATTATTGTTAAACTTATATTTCTTGCCCTTGAATATTATCTTTCAGATTATATGAGCTATCATTGATAAATCGAATTCACAATATAGCCATTCAATGATATTTTGACCTAATTTGTTGATTTCTGTAAAGAAAAACACGGGGAAAAGTGACATCATCCAAAAGTAAATAAATTTTGATTATATGAGCTGTAAGGAAGAAAAGAGTGTCAATAATCGGCATCAAAAAGATACAAAATTTAATATTGTTAATTTTAAGTATAATTTAACGATAATTTGAAATGCCTTTGTAATGTTGTCACTTGAATAAATATTACAAGTGAAAATTTGATTACTTAATATTGTATGTTAATTATGTTCGTTGCAAAATATTACATGTTAATTATGTTCGTTGCAATTTTCAACAACATTTGAACCAAATATATTTTCATGGAATCAAATTTAACTATTTATTTTAAAAAATTTTTAAAATAAATGGATGAAACTAGCAAATGATTTGAATGCAGTAGAGGAAATTTGAGAAATATTTTGTAGCAAAATTTGTTGTGTTCACTGAAGTGGATCAAGAAGCAAAGAAAATGTTGTTGAAGTACACAATCATTAATATTTTTGATAAATTAAAATTTTTGATCCTGACTTAAGATTTAAGTTTGTTTTCCAAATATGTTGAAATTTTTATTTATAATTTGAAGTCTTCCATGTACATATCTCTCTATTATATATATATATATATATATATATATAGTTATAATAGAGAGATATGTGCATTAATTTTTTTATTTTTGAAATATTTGCAAGCAATCGTTTCAATCTTAAAACAAATATTTCAATTAATGGAATTTCTGAAAATCAAATTAATCAAATTTTTCATTCAAAATTAATAACCTTAATAGTTTCGTCATATTTCTTCACTATCCTTACTCACATTATTACTACAGTTCTATTAAAATTAATGAAATTCTTCTTTCAAAATTAATAACTTCAACGAAATTAATACCCTTCGTTATACTTATCTATGCCACTACTGCTAATATTATACTTTTACAACTAATTAAACTTTTCACACAAAATCAATGACTTCAACGAAATTAATAACCTTCATTATTCTTATTCATACTACTATCACTATTAGAAGCAATTAAATTTTTCACCCACAATTAACTTTCATTATTCATATCCATACTACTACTACTACTATTACTACTTTATATTGATTTTGCAGTTATTCATTCATTAAAATACTTATTCCATTGTTAAATTTCATTTTAGTTAAATGATCGGTTAGAAAGGAATTGAGGGGTGTAACGTTCTGTTTATTTCATTACATCAAAGAGCAACAGGTTTCCAGAATCATTGAATCAATCCCACTGTCGTCATGTTTGATATTGTTTATGGGTGCAACTCTTATCAAATTTCTCGTCTCTTTTTTTTTTTTTTTTTTTTTTCCTCTTTTTTCATATTTTCTATTTGTATTAATTAATGAAGAAGAATTTTCCAATGCTAAATTATTATTCTTATACCGGAAAATGTTTAAATTATGTAAGGTAATATTCAAAAATTATTTCAATTTTTGCAAAAAATATAATAAAAAAAGAGCTTAAATGTTGAAAAAAAAAAAAAAAAAGAGAAAAATAAATTTCAACAATTATGTAGATATTCATGAAGTTACCTTTGTTATTATCAAATACATCGTACCATCCTAATAATAATAACGCAAAATAATATGATTTTTTCACTATAAAAATTTGTTTCATTGGAAAATTTTTGTTTACACTTTATTTTCTATTGTTATGTTTTGAATTAATTTTTTTTTTGATTTTTGAATTTTACAACAGAAAAATGCAGTCAATCAATCTATGAACTGTTTCGTAGAATATTCAATTTTTGTTCATATTCTTCTACATCTGTCCGTTTTTTTTTTTTCATCCCTTTGCATTGTTTATTTATTTCAGGTATTAGTTTGTTCAGTTTTGTTAACAAATTATTGCATCATATTTGCTATCACATTTGCATATTTGTTATTTGAGATGATTGATGATAGTTAAAATGATAATGATAGTATTGTGATATTATCATTGGATATGATAAGATAAGGATCCTTCTAAGCTTGTTAAAAAAAGATCATACTTTATGATGGCCATTTGATCGAGAAATCTCTTCCAGGATTCCGTCAGCCTGAAATAGGACGCTTTGAAAGTACAAATGTACAACCTAAAGTACGACGTTAATCAGGAAGCATTCCCGGAATTGTAGATATGGTAATACGTCAAGTGACAACAGAACCATTCCACATCAAAATCAACGGTAAGTGGTTGCATATCGATCAGGAAACGTTGGCGAAGCATCCAGGTGGTATTGCAATGACAGCTTATCGTGAAACTGATGCAACTACAGCATTTCACATATTTCATTCTGGCTCTAAATTGGCATATCAAATGATTAAAGAAGTGTCAACAAGTAGCGTCGACTATGAACCACCAAAGGAACAGGTCCAATGATCATTAGTTTTTATCGCTTATCAGTTTCGATCACTGATTATTGCTGATCCAAACAAATAATCGTAATAGATCATCGACAAACTCTTATCATCATGGGGTTTTTAACATTTCAAATTAATCGATAATTCAAAATTTTCAAAAAGGAAGCGTCGGAAACATTATCAGTGTTAAGTGATGGAGTTATCGGCAGCTGGAATTTGGATGCACAACGTATCGCAACGATTAATCGGAATTTTAATCGTTTTAGAGTACAGGTTATTGCTTCTTGTTCATATCAATAATTATTGGAATTAAAATTTATAAATTATCACTCCAAAATCCACAATCTTACTAAAATCAAGAAGAAAAGAAAGAGTTCATCTTTTGATGTTGAAAACAATATTACTCCATTTAAATGTTGCATTGTGTAAAAAAATTATTGTCATTTAGTGTTACAACTAATCGAAGGTATTCATATGCTAAGGGATCGATTATTTATTGAAATTATCAATTTTAAAACAAATACGTATATGTTGAAGGTTATATATGTGTAAAAAATTTTGTAAATCTTCGAAAAGTTTAAAAATTAATTGATATTTTCTCCTATAACTATTATTGTTGTTATTATTATCAATGTTATTATTTTCCTTTTATTGAACAAAGTTCAAAAACTTCAGATACGAAAATTAGGACTTTTCGAAGCAAATAATACTTTTTATTTCCGTAAAATATGTGAAGCAATTGGCTTACTATCATTAGCAATATTTTTGCAACTACAACAACGATACGTTTTATCAGCATTGATTTTGGGACTAGCTTGGCAGCAATTGGGATGGTTGGTTCATGAATATGCACATCATCAACATTTCAGGGTAATCTCTAGAACAATGAATTCCAAAAAAATCCAATTTTAAATTATCATAACCACCATGATGATATATTTGTAATCCTATAATTGTATGTAAATTTTAAGAATCATTACTGGAATGATTTGATATCATATATTGTTGGCAATTTACTGCAAGGTTTCTCAAGTGGTGGCTGGAAAGAGCAACACAATGTGCATCATGCAGCAACAAATGTTATCGGACGTGATGGTGACATTGACTTAATACCATTTTGGGCTGTTGTACCATCGGATTTGAAAGTTAGTATAGTTAGGGGATTACGTATATGCAATCATTCTGTGGTACTCCAAAATCGGATCTTGTAATAATGGTCCTTCCTAACAATGGTACTATTTTATCCTATTTCAAAAAGCTCACTTTGATATGTTTAATTTTGCATTTCATTAATTTGCAATTAATTTTCAGCAAATGCAAGAAAGTTGGATATTAAAAATCATACCATATCAGCACATTTATTGGACGATAGCTTTTCCATTCTTACGAATTTCATGGCTTATGCAATCGATCATTTTTGTTGCAAATATGTCAAACAGTCCTTTTGAGGTAATTTATTGTCTCACACATTAAACGGGTCAACATTTGAATCCAAATTTTAACAAAATATAAACGAGTTATTGTTATTACAGATTCATAGGAAAAGGGCAACAGTTGAACGATTGACGCTATTACTACATTGGTGCATGGTACTCATTCAACTTTACTACTTACCAACATTTCAAATACGACTAATTTATTTCTTCATATCACAACTATTTGCTGGATTTCTATTGGCACATGTTGTTACTTATAATCATTATTCTACACAAAAATTCAAATGTAAGAAATTTGTCAATAAATAGACAGATACGATTTGAGCAATCAATAACTTAAAAATTAATATATCAAATTTACAGATGATGATATAATTTTGAAGAGTTACGCCTGTTTACAACTTTATACAACCAGAAATATGCGGCCAGGAATTTTTATTGATTGGTTATGGGGTGGATTAAATTATCAAATTGAACATCATTTATTTCCATCCATGCCAAGACATAATTTAAAAACGGTTTGTCCTTTTTTTTTCTTTTCTTTTGTTCCTCTTTTTTTTTTTTCAATATTCTAAAAATACTTTAAAAATTTGTTGGGCAACTATATGAGCCATTATTGCATTGAAAGTACTAAAATTATTTAAATTATACAAAAAAAAAAGTGGAAGAAAAAATTCCTTTAAATTTTAGGTAATGCCATTAGTGAAAGGATTTTGTGTGGAAAATAATTTGCCCTATATGGTAAACGGATATTTTGAAGGATGGCTTATGGAAATTCAACAAATGGCTGCTGTTGCAAAATTAGCTCAACGAATCTGTCATCGAAATTAAACCGTAGCAGAAATGATAAAAAAGAAAAATAAAGAAGCTTGATAAATTTTTATAATATGAAAATTGGTATTATGTTGCGGTGATAAATTGTAATGAATATTATGATGAAAAATTAATTTCATAATCATAAACTTCTCATATCATTGTTTCATGTATTAAAATGTTGAATAAATCACTTTAAGAAATTTGCATTCTATTTCAAATTTCACTAACAAAATTATTGATTATTACAATATTCCACTGTGGACATATATTTATCGTGGAAATTTCTAAAAAATATCATGAATTACTATAACAAAATTAATAACATGAACAAGCTAATTTTTTTTTTTCTTTTCAAAATTTTTATAATTTTCAAGTTTAATTTTCTTTCCTTAAAATTAGAAAAAAAAAAAAAAAGGAAACAAAAGCTACAGATAAATATACTAAAATAATCAAAGGTTTTCACACAAATTTATGCAATTTTTTCCTTCCCTTTTTTTTCTCTCTCATCTCTCTCTCTCTCTCTCTCTTTTTCTCTTTTGGACAAATATACGGATAAGCCAATACATTGGCCAATATTGATTGGTTTATAAAATGATTGGATGAGGATGGGGAAGTTTGCCATGGAATTGCAAGATAGTTCGAAGACCAATTTTAAAAATCAGCCCTCTGTATGCTATCAACACTCTTATCACCATCATCATCATCATCATCATCATCATCACCATTATCATCATCATCATTATCATTATCATTATCATCATCATCATTATCATTATCATTATCATCATCATCATTATCATTATCATCATCATTATTATTATTATCATTATCACCATCATTATCGTTATCATTACCATCATCACCATTATCATCATCATTATTATTATCATCATCACCATCACTATCATTATCATTATCATCATCATTACCATCATCATTATCATTATCATCATCACCATCATCATCATTATTATTACTATCATCATCATCATCATTATTATTATTATTACTATCATCATCATCATCATCATCATCATCATCATCGATACCGTTTGTACCACGCATTTACTCCTCCTCTTTTTCATATACCGTTTATTGAAATGTGCTTCGTTTTCTTCTTTTCACAACAGTTGTTCCCACTTATTTTATTCTGCCAAATTTTTAATTAAACATTCCTTATGACATTATGAAATTTTTTGAATTTTTCACTAATTTCTCTAAGGATCATATCAATCTTATGATCAATTTTTACCCTCCCCCTTCCCGTCATCTTTTCCTATCCCACCCTTTTACCTTCCTCTTCTTTCTTCCCTTTCTCTTTTACCTTGATTTCTTTCTTGTATCCCTGTCACTCTACTATCTTCATTGTAATATCTTTCAATTGCTCGATGTATCATTTAATTTCAATCTATCATATATACTTTTTTTTTCCTTGAATTGAACATTTCTCTAATTCATATCTATTCCTAAATTTTGAAATATTTAGTAACTATGTAATGATAGTTTAAATTTGAAATATTATTAATATGACATTTAAATTTTAACCCAAAATTTGAAAATCTCACAAATTCCGTAAGAAATGTCTAATTTGGCTATTTTCCAAATACAAGAACTATAGTAGTAAATGAATTCATAGCTTGGAATTAAAACATCATTTCTAGAACATTCAAAATTTTAACCCAAAATTTGAAATTATTTTATTGGCTATTTTCCAAAATACTTTCAAAAATTTCAGCAATATTAGCGGAAAATCAAATATTTTGAATGTGAGAAAAAATGTGATAGTATCACTTCCCCCGAAAAAGTTGCATACTGACAACACTTTCATGCAATCACGAGACCACAAATAATTAATATTTTTGATCGATGTATGTATAAAATATGTTGAAATATTACAGTACATTTCTCATTTAAAATATTACTGCTCATACTTTTTATATTGAAAATGTCATCCCTAATTTCCTGTTAGTATTGCCATAATTTTTGGAATAATTTGAAAGGTAGCTGAGAATATTTTATACTTCGAATAATTCTAATTCAAACAATACAATTTAAATGTTGGTCAATTTTTCTTAAAATGAAATCATAAAATCTATGTGTTCCTATTATTCTTGAATTACCATCGAAATAGGTAGTAAAATTCTTTAGCAATAGATAATTAATCACTTTTATTCTTAGGTAGCAAGCAATGAATGAAGAAGATGGTACCGATTTTTGGTTAAAGATTGACGATAAGTTGCTACTAATAACAAGGGATTTCCAAAAAAGGCATCCAGGAGGAAGTGTTATCACCCACTATAGGTTTGCTTTAAATCAAGTAAATCGTCAGCAATTAATTTCATTTTGAAAAATCATAAACAAAGTAGTTACTAGTAAGATAATAAAATGTTATCAGCCAGTGTTGGAGCAGATTATCCTGTACTTCTGCTAAACAATAAGAAATTTTATATTGGTAGTATTAAAGTTTGAATTATGGGGAAAAAAGAAACTTCGAATCATTGGAATTTTTGGTTCAATAAAATATGACAAAAAGATATCGAAATCTCTATTTTCTGTTCTCTTCAAATTTCAGGAATGCTGATGCTACACAAGTATTCCATGCTTTTCATGAAGGAAGCAAAAGTGCTTATAAGCAACTGGAACTACTTAAAAAACGAAATTACATCGATATAACGGATGGGCTTAAAACTATCAACGGTTAGAATTGTTGTCGTATTTTGATTGATACTATGCAATGAGATTCAGGTTTTTATAATAATGCTAAAGATTAGAAACTTCGTTACATTCTGCATATAATTATTCAGGATTTTAAATTTGAGTAATAATTCAGATGACAGTTGCACCGATGAAATAAATGTATCATCTTATAATCTTCCAGAAACAAAGGTATTGTTATTTAAAATAACTGTCAAGAAGTACCGATCAAGTCGATGAATTTCCATACAACATCCTTTGTGAAGTTGAAATGAATCAGCCCCTTCAATATTAAAATTAGAATGAATCCCAATATGATTGTTTAGAAAATGATTGCATTTTTCAGGAAAAGCAAATAGTTGAAAATTTCGTTGCCTTGCGGGAAGAACTTATAGCTGAAGGATTATTCGAAGTGGATTCAAATTACTACGTCTATAAGTCTGCTGAAGCATTTGGCTTGTTGTTGTTTGCTTTTATCCTACAATATTTTACATGGTATTTACTTGTTCATCTTTTATGATATCAATCATGTCATTTTTGACTTTCTTATAAAATTATTTACTGGAAATTTTACAAATGGCTGAAAAATGATGAATTCTTTCAGGTACCTGACGTCAGCGCTAATTTTAGCACTTTGCTGGCAACAATTTGGTTGGTTAACCCATGATTTCTGCCATCAGCAACCAAGCAAGAATCGTCAAAACAACGATTTTTTATCTTTAATTTTTGGTAATATCGTGCAAGGATTTTCTCGTGATTGGTGGAAGGAAAAGCACAATACTCATCATGCTGCAACAAATATTGTTGGACAGGTTAGCATATTCATAATTTTGCATCATAAAATTTTCAATATCTTGATATCACGTCTACAAATGTATGACTTCTTTTTTTTTCAGGATGGTGATATCAATTTAGCTCCTTTGCTTGCATTTGTTCCAGATGATCTGAAAAAGTACAAAACTTTGTTTGAACAAGTTATCTCAAAGGTTAATATATAATTTTGTATACAATTTTTGAATTGTTCTAATTAATGTTTTCCATTTTTAGTATTAATTTCTTCCAACATTTTTCTTTTTTGTTAAATTTTATTGACCACGATTTTTGAATTGTTCTAATTAATGTTTTTCATTTTTAGTATTAATTTTTTCCAACATTTTTCACTTTTGTTAAATTTTATTGATCACGATTTAAGGAAGTTTTTTCAGGTGATCCCTTATCAACATTTCTATTTCACACTTACGTTACCTTTCTTGCGATTTTCTTGGACAATACAATCCATACTGTTTGTTATTAGTGCACCACATAACCACTACAAGCAATATGCCATCAATGCTCCTGCTGAACAGGTTATTTTAAACGGGATAACTAAGGATCACTTTGAAAAATGATTCGAAAGAAAACAAACAAAAGAATTATGCAAACGTATTTCAAATGGAATTTCATGAAAATATTGACCCATTTCTTTCCTTTGAAGACAAACAACTAATTTTTTCTTTTTTTTGCAATTATTCAAATTTAACTAATTGTGTGTAATATTCAGGTTTGCATCTTAATACATTGGTCATGGGTTATCTTTCAACTCTGGCTTCTTCCTACAGGACCAATAAGAATTCTGTATTTTGCAATTAGTCAGTTAGGCGCTGGATTTCTTATTGCTCATGTCGTTACTTACAGTCACAATTCTGTTACTAAATTTCCTTGTAAGTTTATATAATGCATACTTTATGGCTATTTCTCTAAAATAAGCATGCATATAGTGAAAGTTATAAGCGAATATTTGGAATTAAGTATGGGAAGACAATTATTATATATGCGGAAGTGTACGGAAGTAACAACCGGATGAATTTGAAATATAAATAATCAAGCAGTTGTCATCGTGAGCTCCATCCTATCAAATTGATGCTATGCACTACTACCACCATCACCTGCAATAGTAAAATGATTTCAACACAGGTATTGACTACAATTAACTGCCCTTCAATTATTTCTATTTCAGATCAAAGTCGTTTATTGAATAATTTCCCATGTCTCCATATACTAACAACTCGCAACATGTTACCATCTCCAATCGTTGATTGGTTTTGGGGTGGCCTCAATTATCAGGTGACCTTTGATCGTGAATTCGTTTTCTTTGCAACACATATTTGCTTATGATAGTATCGCCAAACAAACTTAGCAAACATTCTGGTATTTCGACATTCCAAGAAATATTTCTCGAGATTTGACGAAAACATTATACATTGAAACATTTCAGATTGAACATCACTTGTTTCCTACAGTATCCCGTGCGAATTTACCGCGTGTATCAATGAAAGTCAGAAAATATTGCGAAATGAACGACCTCCCGTATTTGGTGGATAGTTACTGGACAGGATACAAATTAATTTTACATCAACTCAGAAATATTGCCGATTTGGTAAGCAAGATTACATGCCCCCATAGCGAAAACTTATGTGGTGATTAAAATCATTCAAAAACTTTCTACAAAACATCTCTCAGAAGCATGAAAAGGAAAAAAAAAACTTCACTTCCTAATACGATGTACATAGCAGTAAAATTACCTGAGGCCTAGTAATAAGATGTGTCAGAAATCATAAGTCTGCAAAACATGTAAAAGCATCATCGAAAGCTTATATTTCTGGATTTTAATTTCGAAATATCTTAGCATATTTTTTAATATTTTGAAAGAAACTGCCAACTAAGGGCTCATTATCACCAGAATACATATATCAAATATGGATAGATATGAAATCTGAAGCTGAAGCGCGAATAAGCGTTTCTAAATAGAAAAATTTCAAGGGAAACGATTCAGCAGCTTCAAAAGAAGAAAATTATAAATAAGATGCTTTGGATAAAATCTAACCTATATCACTGACGTAATGCACTATGGTAACTGTTAATTGTGAAATGCCTAGATGACAAAACGAACAAGCAAAAATATATACCAAGCATTTATAAAAGCAACAATTTATAGAAATATTAATGTAAAACTTGACTTTTATGAGAATATATAGAAACAGTGAATATCATATTTTAGGATAACAGTAGCGAGGAAAGTGATAGCAAAATGTAAATAATGAAAGATAGCTATGCATTTTTTTTCCAGTTAAATTAATAGAATTTTTTGTGTAAGCAAGTGTAACAGTGAAAAAAAAAAAAAAGGAAAATTCCTCCTCACGAAAGACTGTAAGAATAATAAAAGGAACAGAAGCGTAACACATTAGATGATGAGCAGTTCAAGATGTTTTTACAGATGAAAATCTAAAACTAAAAATGGACTTGATATACAGTTAGCTTAATCCAGCATTTGATTTAACACCTCACAAATAAAATTGAATAAAAATAGAGACTAGGATAACTAGCTAATGATTTTCGATTCAAAGATTCAGGAAACGCAATAAATAAATAAGTCTAGTAAAAAAAATCGATAGAAAATCATGTGAGATATCTGATTAGCAATTTCACTAGTTTGTGTTACATCAATCATCAAACGATCAAGACAGGTATGAACATCAAACCGAAAAAGCCGTTATGTGAATAGTTAACTGCTTCATTTAAATAGTGACATTAGAAAAGATATGTTCTGTTGATCGAAGCTTCAAAATGCTTAATGTTTAATTCCAAATCGCCATAAATCGGATAGATTGTCAACGCTAAGCATAGAAGCTACTATGGCGAAAATTCCGGGAATAACTATTGCCGGTGTCGTTTTTTGCCGAAATAATATAATCAATTCAGTAATCAACAGACCGAAAATACAAGCGTAAAAAGATAGAATGAATACTCCATTATCGTACATTTCCGAAAATTTCAATATAATATTTAGGAAAATTCCTGCAAAATATTTGCAACAATAAATAATCACAGTATTCACCTTCTCTTAATTTTATTTAATATTTAATATACTAAATGACTTTTTTTAATATAAATTTTTCTTACAAATTTGATATTTTTCATTTAATATATGACATCAAAATTTCGGTTAGAGGGTAGGTTATGCAGATCGCAACGATTTATTACTTATTCACTGAATGTTAGCAAGAAAGCAATGAATTAGATTATTTCGAAAATAAATGCATGATGTGAATTCACATTAGTTATATGATACTTGAGAGTAACCAAAAGACGAATTTCAGGAATAAGGATTAGTTAGAAATTAGCTAATTTAAACATTAAAGTTTAAAACGCAGCTGAAATTACCTGGCACCATAATATCAACAATTGAAATCCTAGTTGGTCTTCTCTTTTTCCCCAATGGAATGATTAACATAACCGATGAACGGGGGTATTCCGTTACCACTGCTGGAATTAGAAAACATCTACCATATGGGTACGTGTTTCGTTACCCGCCTTCCCCATCAATCAAAGCGTATAAATTACAAAAACTTTAGCAATGTCGAAGCATAACAAGATCCCCACATCGTGATAGAAAGAACTAACGGAAAAAATCGACACAGTAAGACCAAAATATATCAAACAAAATCATTCCAAGAAGAAATAAGAAACCAGCGAAGTAACTTGCTGTCTAAAAATATTACTTTATGATGATTATTTAATGAAAACTTTATGAACTACCAAAAAATTCTATTCAGCTTATAAGAACTTTGAATGCCCATCCAACCTTCGATCTATAGTGCATTCATTATGCTTGAGACGCTAATACGGATTACCTTTCTAAACAGTGGTTTAAGCAAATACTCAACATATCGTTGTGTGAAAAAAAAAAAAAAAAAATTGATGTTAAAATAGAGTATAGCGAAAATTAAAATGTAGTCAACATGTCAAATTACATCACAACATCAAAATCTAACATTCATACTTCCAGCTCGATATATCAAAGAATTTTTATGAAACTTCCCTTACAAAATTTTTTTTGAAAAATTGTCCGGACTTACTTCAGTACGTGCAATGACAACGTAAGATGTTGCAATACCCAAAATATCATTAATAATCCATGTCCACTTGACTTCATGGAAAAGTCCTAATAATATAGCGATAATCGTTGCCATCTGTTTTATTCTAGGATGATGATAGTAAAACAAGTGATCTGCAAATTATTTGTTTGAACTGAAACGTAACAAGAAATTGGTAAATTTAAATTAAGATCCATACTAAAAACCAACGTCAAAAAAACAAGAGAGGATTACGATGACAAAGGCAACATTTGACACTTAAAGACACTCATTATTTAAATGAACGAAAAACGATGAATCTGATTAAATACTCCATCCTTTCGAACAGTAACTGGTTCCGCACTTCAATTTTTTTTATATGATCACATAAGATATATTAGATAAAGCTCTTCAAGACAAAAAAAAAAAAAAGCCAAGTTTATAAGGACTCTTCAAGATTCATTTTCCTCTAGATTTTGGGACATGAAGCAACAATAAGTTTTAGGATTGGAAGAAGGATCACATTTCTGGATTATGAATGTGAAATCAGCAATGTTTCTATGATGCCATTTCACTTTGAATCGGAAGAACTATTCAAATCTACCTATCTAGATTTATAACAGGAATGAAGATGGCAAATAAGAATAAGAATTAAAAGAAATTGTAGCTCCAACTTTCTGAAAGGATATTGGGATGTATACTCTCTAGAACCAGGATAAATTCAGTTTTAATGACCCGTTTCGAATGCATATTAAAGAAGATAACTGCACTTTGTCAGTGTGCCTCCTTCTTTGAGGGGAGTATGGAATTAAGGAGAGCTGCATTCTGCTTCTAAACAAGGCTGAGTGATTGTGAAAATTAAACTTTCAAGTATATAGCAAGTCAGTGCTACAACTTACAGAACTTATTATCGAGTATTTCAACCATTGTAATCTGTACAGCAATAACACCTAACCAGATTGGTGCATGGATAATAATGAGCCGACTCAAGATGTCCAAAACAGATTGTTTTGACATGTTAACTGACGAACAACGCACATCTGTTACTACTTCATCCATTGACGGCCAGAAAGAGACCTGAAATCTGAGATAAATTAGAACAACAAACCAGTACTTCAAAAAATTTCCATTTAAATCTTACTCAATAATCCGCCTGATATTTCCCACAACAAACCTTGCCTATTTTTTTGTATATCTCAGATCGTTTACGTTCAATAGCTAGTTCATGATTGCTGAGGATAGAAGATTCTCTTCGCAATGATGCTGCCCTACAAGATGGACTTTCTTGATGGGCTCCATCAGCAGAAGCTGCTTCGCCAAAATTTCCGCTTACTTCCTCGTTTCCTGCAAAAACAAAGAACTCAGCAGGGAAGAAATGGGAGAAGACAAATTTTTATCTTTTGGATGCAACATTTCGACAAATTAAAAATCGCAAAACTTTATTAATTGTTCCGAAACGTCCTTAAGTGAAGAGCTTGAGGGAACTCAATCACTAATCAAATATTCCTCTAAACTCGAACTATCCACATTTTTCATTTTGGTAACTCTACCGCGTGCAAATAATGCTTTATGTTTTATAAAAATGCAAAAATTTACTATCTGCAACTGTTGATTCTGAAATACTTTCCAATTTTTCAGGTATTTTTTCCGTTAAGTGACAAGATATACTTGATGTTCGTGACTGAAATTACTGCTGCTTACAATTAATACGTATGGAATAATTTTGAAGTACAAACAAGAAGATCAAAGAAAAATCAGCGCATTTAAACGAATTGATCAAAAACTTACTTGAGGTAGTTTTTGCTCAGCCGTCTTTTCTTCCACATCATTATTCTTAGTCGGTTTTAAATTATGATGTAAGATTATCAACAAAATTGACAATATTATTGGTATGACAACTGCGCTTGTTTCTTCTAGGAATATGACTTTTTTGGCATCACGCTAAAAAAAATTTCAAAATTGACAGTTTGAAATAACATATTTGTTTTAAAATTTAACTGGAATTATAAAATCATGCATATCCAATGTGTGACAAAAAATTTAAAATTTGAACCTCAAAAAAATATATGGAATAGGATCGATGACATCCGGTATAAATAATAATTGCTGCAAGCAGGACCATAAAATTCCAGGACGTAAACTTGACACAATCCATATCTTCCAGAAATAAATCCAAAAGTTTGTACACTAAAAATTCAAACATATAACAATTTTATTCATTCAAATTCTTGAAAAATATCCCACGAATGAAAAATTTCCCCATTTCTCAATCACAAACAAATAATATCAGTGAAGTAATGCAAATCAATCAATCAAATTCAATTGATTCATCCTCTTCCAAACTACTTTTCCGTACAAAATTCTTAATGTATCAGTGGAGAAAACAAACATCAATATTTTTGTTGATTCATTTTACCTCATACAACAAAAGAAGGAGTGATAGAAGGAAGAGGAAGAGAAAAAGGAAAGTGATAATTTATAGCAAAATTTTATACAATATGATGAAAAAGGAAAAGAAAACGTAAGATGATAATATGAAAAATTTTTATCAAATAAAAAATCCAACAAATATATTTTACATTTAAAATTTTAAACTTATAATATAACTTATAAAAATAAAAGAGAATAACAAGAAGTATATAAAGGTTGAAAATTTCACGATAACAAATAGATTGGGAAGAAGAAGAAGTAGAAGAAGGGATAATAACTATCGAACATCATCATCATCATCACCATCTGACATTTCTCAACAAAACCTTCTCATTAATTTCAAATCAAAAGTTCAAAAGTAAACGAATACAAACCGTTAACGTCGTAAGAAAGACAATAAATATCACATCCTTTACTGATCATATGATAGCACAATACACTCTCTCATTCACATAAATACATACATTACATATATAAACACACAGACAAAGACATACACACACACACACATACATACATACATACATACATACATACATACATACATACACACATACATACACAGACATACGAAGATGTACATACAATTGATTGCAATTAAGATGACATGCAATGCAAGCAAGCATTTTAGAATTGCATGCATGTTAAATATGCAATATAAAGAATGAGAAGAATATTATCATGTAGTTTTCATTGAAAATGTAAATTCTCTAAATAGCAAATGAAATTAATTTATAATTAAGATATAAACAACATAAAATTAAATATGAAAAATTAGGATAAGATTGGAGAGAAAAAAACAAAGGAAGGAAATAGCTAAGTTAGGATGAATCTTTATAAGCAAAATAATATTCCTAATTTATAATCATCCATGATAATATTGGCAATAGAAAAAGATTTCATTCTATACGAGTTATTATTATAAGAAATTTTGAAAAGAAAAAAAAAAAAAAAAAAAAAAAATTATTATTCAATGAGATTATACAAAAATTTAATTTTTGCTTGACTTAAATGATAAATAGCCTCAATTTATTATACTAAAATTAAAAATACAAAAATATAATTTCGAATGCTTTTTCTTACATTTTAGTAGTGCTAAATTACGTATCAATTTCCCTATCAATTGATGTAAAATAAAGTGGGAATAACATAAATGTATGAATGAATAAATTAATTAATTAAAGAGGATGAATTTGTTTGGATAACGTTGAAACAAGAAAAAAAAAAAAACAAAAAATTTCTTTTAGAAATTACAGATGAATTAAGGAAAATTTTGTTGTAACGATGAAATATGGAACAATTGAACTTTTTGGCACTTATTTTCAGCCAAATATCATTATTACAAGATATATATGTAAGAGAAATTGTTTCCATTAAGAATTTTAATTTCTTAATTTAGTCATAAAAAATTTGTATTCCTTCTACACATATATATATATATATATATATATATATATATATAGCATTTCTGATTTATATTGAAAAAAAAAACTTTATTGCTTTAATATTTTTATTTACTATGGAACAAATTATTAACTATTTCATTATTTATTTACTATGGAACAAATTATTAATTATTTCATTATTTCATGAAGAAATTTCCAATTATTTTTTTATTCTTTTCCCATTAATTAAATATTAATCGTATTCACTTTTCTTTTCTTCTCTCCCTCTCTTTCTCTCTTTATTTTTTTTTTGGAAAAAACTGAAGATAAATATGTTCGAGTTTATAAATCATTGAGTATTTCAGGCCATATATAGCAAAGCATCAATAAAATCAATAGGATATAGTGAGAAAAGGATGAGAAATGTCAGGCCTTAAAATGGAAAGCATAGTAAAAAGAATGAACCATTTCATGATATTTTGAGCGTACGTAAACATGAACACGTAATGAAAATAAAAATAATGAATGAGATAAATGAGAAGATATTACGCCTGTTGTTGCTGCATGAAAAGAAAATATATTTTGTTGGTAAAAATTTTTTGGAAAATAAACTATCATTCAAGATGGATGGGTTTTTTTTTTTTTTTTTTTTCTTTCTCTTTTTTTTTACAACATATTGAAAATTGAAGAATTCTCGGAATTGTTATTGAGAAAATACATGCTTTACGTATCTGATGATACGAATAAACTACAAAATTAGAACTAAAAAAAAACTATTAAACTAATTTTTTTCACTTAACAAAAACAAAATATCATTTTAATTGATTACCTGACCCGGAAAGATTGAAATTGTTTTTCTCCCTTACTTTCTGCTAGTATTCTAAATTTTTAACACCAATCATTTTCAAAAATGTTATTTATTAAAACAAAAAAAAAAAAAAAAAAAAAAAAAAAAAGAAAAAAAAAGGAAAAATACATTCGCAATATGTCCCCAAACCTATACGAGGAAACTTTTGCATTATTATTATTATTATTTATTGATGGTTGTGTGTGTATGTTCCTGCTGATCTCATCCAATTTTCAATCGTTATCATATCACTCAATCTTATCACTTTCTATATCTTCTTAAATGGTAAAACATTCTTTATTAATATAAACTTATATTATTACAATAAAAATGATACTTATGGTTGTTTTTAATCTCTGATAAAATGATCCATCATTTAATTCTTAACACTTCCTCTATTATCTCCAAAAATATGGCTGTCTTTTTTTTTTTTTTTTTTTTTTTCTAAAACTTTCAATCCCTAATCATAATTTATTTTCAATTATGATTAATTTTGATTAAAAAGTTGCAATAATTGCTACGAAATTTTGATATAAAGTTTATTCTTAGATGGAAATTTTCAATCCAAAAACTGCAATGATATGAAGTACAGAAGAGGGACACTTTTCTTCTGTGAATAAATAAATTAAATTTAAACTTAAATTTACAAATCGTAAACTATATTTTAGTATAGCATAGGATTATTTTGTAGCAAATTATTATCGCAGTACAAATAAGTAAAAGATTTCTTCAGAAATAGCAATCCGGAAATTGCTCTTAAAAAGAGCAAAATGCGAATTTACCTGATTCACTTTCGAGAATGATTATGCTGCATATATACTTGAAGCATCCGGTCGGGTTGCTGCCTACCATAACTCATATTTATTCACTGGATAGAAAATTGTTACCGATTTGTTATACGATTCTTCTCTCCCGTTTGGACATAATTTTTTGAGCATGTCACACCGTTTTGCAATCCGGATCGCTTATCGGGATGTCTCTTCGGAACCGTACAGCATCACTGTGGAATTGCAGAAGACGAAAAAAATGTTATTATTCCAGTCTTCGGCAGTTACAACGATCTGTATGGCCTTACAGATTTTGAAAAATTTATATTAAAATTAATTCCAAAAACTCCGGAGTTTTCGGTAATCGTAAAAAAATCTGAAATCAGTAAATTATTCGGACTTTCGAAAGTGGGATTATCCTCCATTTCATTTCGAATTTCCTAATTTTTTTCTGGACTTCCGAATTTGGATGTTGAAAAAGAAGCTTTTAAAGTAGTAAGAGAATTAATATTCTAATCTCGTGTTTCCAGCAAATGCTGAGTCACTGTCGGGATTACGGAAGAACTATACGAAACTTATGGATGCCAGAGGTTTAGTGGGTGTGTTACGAACAGGTCAAGGTTGCTGTTTCCTTCGTTCTTTTTTGTTCCGTAATAACATCTTTCAATTATATTAGATTCGGAAACTTCCCAATATTCACTCAAGATTTTGATTGAAAACCGAGAAATATCGTATTATGATGCTTCTGTATCAAGGGTAAACTTCAGATGACGCTCACCTATTAGCAGTTACTGAGGATGAAAGTGTTGGTGAATTACGCAATTGTAAAATTTATCGAATTTGGGGCGTAAATGCGATATCACTTAAAGGACCTACCACAGCAAATCCAACAGATCCACGTATAAATGATGCAAGTTATAAAATTAGTTTTAACTATAGCAATTTTAAATAAATTCAGTATCGGAGAATGAATTGTGGTAGTTGGACTGTAAACATCATTTAAATTTGGAAGCAGCTCTAGCTGATATCTAAAAAATTGTTTTACTTTTCGTGATGGTGGGTGTTATTAGATCTTCTTTTTCATTTAAGTCTCGACATGTTCCAAAGTTATAGTTGGAAGTATTGTATTCCTTTTATATCTGGATTTTAATTCCTTACAGGTATTGCGTCTATTTTCATCAGGCACTTTCTATTATGCTTCTCAGGATGACGCTAGTCGGTGTATTGATTTAACTGTTAGATCTCATAAGTGCGCAAACTCTTCGAACGGCGATAGTCGTTTCTTTTGGTTAGTTTTGGTATTCGATTGTAACTTGTTGTTTAAGTAATGGCCATTTCAACAGTCAAAAAGATTACCTGTTCAGGAATAAACATCTACACTATCCGTTGAAACGATACAAGATTGATGCAAGTGAATGGCTGTTACGGATAATTTGCGGAGCGGTCGTTATATGTCAAGTATATGTAGGACAGCAAAGGGCTACGATCGCATTAATTTCTCGTTTAAGTTGTGAACGAGTCGGGACACGTTTTAACGTGCGTGGCGTAGACGACGATGGCCACGTGGCTAATTTTGTTGAAACTGAGCAAGTACGTCGGAAATTTGTAGTTACCTCATGCAGCTGGAACTTTTATTTTCAGGATAGGAATTCAACGAAATATATCTTTTGATTGTTTTTTTCTTGCAGATTATTACTCTGGGTACCGATGAGATCTCATTTGTTCAAATAAGAGGATCTGTTCCCCTGTTTTGGGAACAACCGGGTATTAATGTTGGCTCACATAAAGTAAAATTAAGAGCTTTTGAAGCTTCTTCTCCTGCGTTTAACAGGTTCATTATTTTATCACTCAAAAAAATCTTGAATTACTGAATTCAAATATCCGAATTCCAAAACTCCCATTGTTCATTTTTCAGACATTTCCGTATACTGAAAGAGGAATATGGTGAAGTAACTGTCGTAAACCTTCTCGGTTCGAAAGAAGGCGAAACGCTTTTGTCGAATGCATATGAAGTTTGTTTTGCTTTGCTGTATAAAATTATCTGTCATTTGCTAACATTTCTATATTTCTTATAGCTTACATTGCGCTTCTGAAGACCATTTTTCAATGTATCGCTGTTATCAAAATCCAAGAAGGGTAAAAGCATTCTCTGTTTCATGTGACCAATCACTAAACTAAGGAATTGAGGACAAATGGCACATAAATTTTACTGCGATGTTGTTTTGCTTTTACTGTTACATTTGCAGGCACATTACAAGAATTCACATTGTGTTGCTGATTACATTACTTTTGATTATCATGAAGAAAAAAGGAACTCTATGAAATTAATGGACAAATTAAAACCAAAAATTCTAAAATGCATGTTTTATAGACAGCGAAACGGGAATGTTTTGTGGTTTGTTTTGATTTTCATCTATCTGATTAAGCTAACTTATGCCCACTGACTTCTTTACCGCTTATCTTTTTGGTCTTTTCCATTTCATAGGTAGTAATAACGAAGGTGAATTCTACTGCGGGCAACCAAAGTTCATTTTTATTCTTGGCCACTGATTCATCAATCTACAAATGATATTGTGATGAAGGGTATTTGTGATACTTAATTCCTATCATTTGTGGTATAGATGCCATTTGCTTTAATCTCTTGATCAAAGTGGCGAATTTAGAGCACATTTCTTTTCTATTTTTTTTTTTTTTTTTTTGGAAAATATAGTTGGTTGACAAAGCCTTCCATTTATATGTTGCATTTAGTCCCATAAATTCAATTATTTTTTTAGCAACCAAAACGGTGTCATACGGGTAAACTGCCTCGATTGTTTGGATAGAACTAATGCGGTCCAGACTCTTATAGGATTCCAGGTAGTTTTGCATTCCTTATTTCACTTTTCACAGCCTTAATTGTTCTAGAAATTTGCAGCAGGACAATTTCAGGTATTGGTTATACAACTGGAAAGTCTTGAAGTTGATAAAAAGTATTTTTCGCGATTTGAGGAGCATTTAAAAGATATATGGCAGCGAAATGGTGATTCATGCAGTGTGATTTACGCTGGAACTGGCGCATTGGAAGGGAAAAGTAAAGTGAGTGGTATTCAATCTTGATGTTATGTTTTTTCATTACAGTATTTATTTAACCATAATAATTTGTGAGTGGTACAAAAATTCCATACGTAGATGAAAGATGCAAAAAGAACATTGGTAAGGGCAATCCAAAACAACTTTTTGGATGCATCGAAACAAGAAGCATTCGAATTCCTTCTTCATGGAACACTTATTTATGATGGTTCTTATAGCGAACTGACCTGTATGATACCGCGTGATATTCTTCTAGGTAAGTCTTGGAAATGATTTTAAAAAGCTGTATCTTTTTTATATACAATTTGTGTATGCAAAAAAACGTGCAGTTTGTGTTTTATTTCGCTGTTTATTCATTTTTAATATATATACATATATTGCACTGTTCGAGTATTTTAGAATGCCCATCGGTGATGAAAGATTTAGTAGAGCGAAAAATGGAAATGGTTGAAAACGTTCCGTTGACCGTTTGGGTAGGAACTTGGAACGTAAATGGTGGCAAGAATTTCTCTGATATTGCTTTTCGTAATCAGACAAATTTGGCAGATTGGTTATTCCCACAACATTTCCCTGGTATATGCATTTACGGATGTTTTTGAAAAATAGAAGATTACCACTCTCATTGAATTTTATCCTACAAAGAAGAGGGTTATAGTTGTGAGAATATTTCGATATTCGTGACGAATGGGGTAGTATAGGGATTTGTTTACTTTCACTATTATCAGATTTCTGGATGTTAAATGCTTTTGTTCAGTTAACTTATCATATGCAATTTAAACTTTAGGACTAGGCGGAGAAAATGCTACTACGCCAGATATATATGTTGTTGGCCTGGAAGAAATTATAGACCTAAACGCTTCAAATATAGTCAGTGCTAGGTAAATTATTCCTTTTTTTTTTTTTCCTTATTCCAAGAAGTTAGGCGATCACGTTGTGGTTCTATTTTATTATTTTAGTTGTTTACTGTTATTATGTTATTTATTCACTAAATCACCTCTTATAATGCCCTTCCTGATGGTCGCTGATTCTCATTTTTTGATTTTTCAGTACAACAAACCAGCGTGCATGGGCCCTTGGTTTGCGTGAAGCGCTATCGAAACGGAATAAATATATATTATTAGGTTGTGAACAACTTGTTGGTGTATGCATTTTTGTCTTTATTAAACCTTCACTTGCTGCTGCGGTGCGTGATATGTCTATAAATAGTGTTAAAACAGGTTTGCTCATTTCTTCATTTATATATATTAATTGTAGCGAAAGTTGGTTGACTTTCTGGCTGATATCTGATTTGTGTTAGTACAGAGAATTGAACCAGTAATTTTATTCGGAAATATATTATCACAGTAGAATAAAGTCAGGATAACAGAAATGATTGAATTTGAGAGAATCGATCGGATAGCATTTGATCGGACTCAATTCAAGCTGGGGTGTGTTGGTAGGTAGGTCCGTAATAAGCGAGTAAGCAAGTATGTAAGTATGTATGCAAGCAAGTAGGTAAGCCAGTGTGTGTCCCTGTAGAAATTTTTGGGGATATTTAAATTGTTATCAAATGGGCGTATTGTGATAGAATACAATTGATAACAAGATATTTGTGTGGAGAAAACAATTTTACAAAAGGAATGTGGTGATAAAGCTTAACGGATATGATGGGAATGAATATAAGAATTAGATAAAACTAATTTGATGAAATTAGAATAAGAACGGAATTGGAAAGCGAAGATGTTTAGATGACATTTTTAGATTAGCATGGGAATTAGCAAGCATTGAAATTAAATCTTCAGACGATGAGTCATTGACAAATTTTACAATTTATTGCTATTTGATTATATGACATAATTCTTTATAATAATCGGTTTAGTTAAGAATGATTTTCGGGTTTCCCGACAGTAATGATTAGAAGTAGATAAACGACGTCGGAAGTATATGTAAATAAGCATAGCCATATGTAAGCAGCCATGAAATATCCCTTACAATCCTTGTAAATAACTCAAAAACTAGTGTAAGCTTAAGTTTGACTTAGAATTGATGTAAAATGCAAATTTTTGCGAATCTTTTGGAAACATACTTATTACATGAAATGCGCACTTTCGCACTTAATTCCCATCAAAGTGAACAATTAATTTTTTGTTTTGTAGGAATGGGCGGTGCAACAGGAAATAAAGGTTCGGTAGCGATGAGCTTAACCATATATTCCACGACGTTTTGCTTTGTATGTTCTCATTTTGCTGCAGGCCAAAATGAAGTTCGTGATCGTAATGAGGACTATATGAACACATTGAAAAAAATTAAATTTGCTCAGGTGGTTAATTTCTTATTTTTTAACCCGTTGAGGATTACCACAAACTGATTTTATGGAAATATGCTTTCGTAATTTTTCCATCGCAGAATCCATTCTGGATGTCCGAATGCAAGGCTAACGAAAATTAAATATGTCGAAAGTATGGCGAGGGATTTATTGTGGATGTTGCAAGCATCGACAGGTCGTTGTCAGATATGTTGGATGGCCCAGCTTGAGTAAAATTCTCTTGAGAATCGACCAACAAGCTTTTTGCCGTCAACTAAGACTCGGGAACATGCTTAACTTATAACTGTAACTTAATTCCAGAAGTTATGACCAAGCTACCCTCTTTTGGTAGATAGCAGCGATTTCTGGAATCGTCTTGACTTATGATAGATTTAAGGTAGAGGAAGCAATCGGAGGTGTCTCATATTGATATCATAGTTGATGGTTCGACGTACTATTTTCAAATTTAAATTTTAGGGTCGTGGCATTTTATCGCATATCGTTATATTCTGGCTCGGTGATTTTAATTATCGAATAGTGTTGTCTCGTAATGAAGCTGAAGCAGCAATAAAATCCGGAAATATGACGGAACTTTCTCGTTACGACCAGCTTTCTCAGCAAAAAGCCTTGGGCGAAGTATGCATTTATTCTTGCTAAGTTGTCAGACTTCTAATATTTGCATATTTTTCGGATTGTTTGTCTGTTTATGTTATAAATTAATAACATGTTAATTAGATTGTTTTTGCAGGTTTTCAAGAATTTCGAGGAGGGGCCATTAACTTTTGCTCCAACTTATAAATACGACACTTTTACTGACGATTATGACACATCAGAAAAATGTCGTGTTCCTGCTTGGACGGATCGAATCCTATGGAGTGAAACAAGCGGAGCAAAGATTGTGCAGTTGCTGAAGTAGTTTCAATACATTTTTCGAATTTTTTCATTTACTAAAATATTGTTTTTTTTTCTCCGAAAATGCTTGTATAAATTAATCATTTTTGGGAAATTTATGAAAAATTGCGAAGCTTTTTTCAGTTATGACCGAATAGAACTAAAGACTTCGGATCATAGACCAGTTTGTGCTTTATTCCGTGTTGACACTTATAAAATCAACCTTTCACGGTTTGAATTGGTTTTCAAGGACGTGGTCAGGTGTGGTTTATGATTTTAAAATTGATATATTGTATTTTAAATGGATTTGCTTGGTGCTTCTCTATTTTTAACATCTTAAATCAAACTTGCAGTTAAAAATCTGTAAGGAATGTTTAGCTTAAAGTTTTCTTTTTTAAGATTCTGTGTGAATAATATATTTTTATAGTTCATTGGGTCCTCCCGATGGAACTGTTCTTGTATCAGTGTGCAATCTTGATAGTTTCCCTCCGGAATTACATCTTCCCGTTATCGGAAAACTTGATCTTCTCGGAATATCGCCGTCCATTAGCAAGTTTGTTTTACTAATTTTCCTAACTCCGTTATAAAATGATTATGTTTTATAGTTCTGAAGTAAATTAATAAGTTCATTTGCTTACAATGAAACTATAAAATTAACAATTACAATTCGTAATTCAAATTATTCTTTAGGGTCGAATCCGGTGTTCTGTGGCTAATTTTCAACAGTTGTGATATAGCCTTAGCAGCCTTGAGTTTGGATGGAGTAAGGATTGGAAATTCTGTCTTAAGTGTTCAGTTGTTAACTCCGAACTGGGCTGAACTGGAATATGCTGAAATGGGTAATATGTTGCGAAATGCAAACGAAGACATGAACATGGAATGTATTGAACTAAGAAATGCGGATAATTTCGAAATCAATGGTAATTTTGAAATATCGAACTAATGTTAAATGGATTTTAACTTGTTAATAAACTGAGAATATTGTTAAATAAAACGTTTGAATAAAGGGAAGTGAGTTTACGAATTTTTAACAGAAATCAATTATTTAAATTTAAATGTCCAGATGAGGACGATTTATCAATGAAAGGTGGATCGGGTGATCGAATATCTAGACTGAGATGTAATTCTCCAATGGATCGAGACGAAATGGATCTTTGTCAACTTAATGTGCCAAATGTGGCTCTCAGGTCGGCGTCATCACCTTTATTAAATGAGATGCAAGTATATCCATCGACAAATGACTTTAATACAAATGTTAATGTCCAACCAGCACAGCCAACACCATTACCAGTACCACTTCCAGAGCCTGTTAAATTTAGCATAGCCGTATGTACTCCGCCACCTGTACCACCGCGGAAGGAATCAGTCGAAAAATGATTTTTTTAATTTGTTAGTAAATACTAAATTACTCGTTAGAATCAAAAATTTAACGGTTTTAACGGTTGTGCGATTATCTGTGTTGTGAAATTGAAAGTGCATTTACGGCTTCAAATCATGGTTTCAACACGCTGTCAATACTTTTCTGGTTGTTTTGCTTCTTGGATTAAAGGAATTACCTGCTACTGATGAGTACTTTCAGTTTTATCCGGTTTCTGACTGTTAGATTTAGTAAATTCTTAAATTCAAACTGTCTCACTTATCCATATGTTTTAACTGCTGTAGTTGTAATATAATTCATGTGATTGTATGAGTATCTTCTTTGTGTATGACTTATTAGTTCGTAGTACTTTTTAGGTTTTTAAGATATAAGATTTTCGAATCAAACAATTTCTTTTCGAGATACTTTTAGATGATTAGAAATTGGAACAAACGGATTCTTAATTTTTTTTAAAATTTTAAGAGCACAGTATGTGCGAAGTGAAGGTGAGTTTTGTTTTTCGTTGGTCAATTTTCAAACTCGCATAAACTTACATCAAACAGTTGCTAAATCTCGATCTCAGTCAAACGGAATATTTCGATCAACAGTTCCAAACAGACTGATATTTCCCTGGAAGAATTCGCGTTCTCTTTCACCGAGGTCGATATTTAGACATTGCCCATATTGTTTCTAGATCATACTTACAGCATATTATTTCAAATGTTAGTTCGAGATTAATGAGTTTAAATTTGTTACCAATTACGTTATCGCCCCTTATCTTAGATAGTACATATATATGTATATGTATGCGAGTATAATAAAATTTTCCGTCTCACAATGATGCTAATATAGTGATGTTAGCATAAATGGAACTGCACATGCAACTTATTGCACCAGTACTAGTAATTAAAACTCGCTATAACCATGTATTATTTGTATATTTCCTATATTTTTAGACAGTAAAATCTTTTGATTTACTTCTAGAATCTAGGAACAATTGATCAGATTTAATTGTCACTATCTGATACTCAATGAAATATCATCATGGGATTTCCTTCCTGAATTTTCAACACATCTGTTGGGAATTTTTATTATATATTTGTTATGAACCAAATTTTTATGGGATTTTCACAAGCAAACAAGCAATAAAGGGAAGAATTGCAGATCAAATGAATTTCATAAAAGGAAGCGAAAGTGAGGAAATGATACCATCACTTTAACGTCCTGCCTTAATATGAATGGTCAAGAGGGCCAGTTTTTGAGGTTATTAGGCACAAAGATTAAAGGTTAAATCCTTTCTAGGTGGAGCATCATATTAAAAACTATGAGATAGAATTCTCCGCGCAGCTAACTATTCCGAGATCAGCATTTAATTGAACATATAGTAAAGAAAGCAAATGTAAATTGTAAATTTGAATTAAAAAGGTACCGAAAATATGTCTAATCTCGAAACAAAAAACAATAAGGAACTGGAATATTATAGAATGTTACAATATGAGGTGAAAAACAAAATTTGAAAGGAAAAAAAAAAAAAAAAAAAAAGACTAGATGAGGACATACCGGCAATGTACATCGGCTGATTGATTGATTTTTTCGAATTTATTGTCTTTGAAAGTTTTACAGTCTTGTTTCATTCAATGGTTTACATGTAGCTGTTTTAGCATCTATAATATCAATATTGGCATATGGCGAATTTGAAGTTGATTCGGAATTGGGTAAATTCGGATATGTTGTAGCTTGGAGGGGCATCTCACGTTTCATACTAGGATGAGATAAGGATGAAGCTTGTGTAGTTCGATTTACCGATTCTAAAACGACATCAGCTGACTGTTTTTGTTGCTGCTCTGGTAGAATTTTTCTGTCTCTGGAAACTTCATCATCCTGCAAAGTTTCAACTTAATCAGATCTATCTTTCTCATTTATCTGCAAATTATATTGTTGCTACCTGCTATTCAAATGGCATATTAGCAGTTAGCTTCGTTGCTTTTTATCATTTCATAATTTATTTGAAATTTCTTAAGAATTTTAAGACTTTAAAAGGTGCAAGATTAGCTTGTTACTCTTGTAAAAAAAAAAAAAAAAAAAAACATTAGTATATTAAAAGTTATAATATAAATTCGTGGAAGCAAAATATAACTAGCAATTCATGTCATTCAGATCCACGTGAATCACGTAAATTTCTAGTAAAATACGACTTACGATATGTTTGAAAGGAAGTTCTTCATCTTCGTTAACGATAATTTTGTGCAAAAACTGTGATGATTTTGGTATATCAACAATGTCTCTATCTTCGTTGTTAGAATTACACACATTTCGTTCCTTAGAAATTTTGGGCAACACTTCTGGCCTGGATTCACTGTGCTCCATTTGCCTAGGCTCTTCTTTAACTTCTTCTAGAGGTGCTATCTAAAATCTCTGACCATCATAATTCTTTAACTTTAACATTTTTGTTTTTTTGTTTTTTTTTTTTTTTTGCTTTAGTTTATTCTCAAATTCTATAATTAGTTGCAGTTTGGTTTTGGAGTTTCCTCTCTAGTTCAATTGAAATTGTGCTTAATTGTTCCGGATTGTTGAAAAACATTTGAGGATAGACAAAACAATGAAATTTAACAAAAAATTTCAAGCAAACATACTAACTTTGTTACTTCTTTGTGATAAAAGTGTTATTGGTGTGAGCACTGTGCTTGTTCCCTTCTCTGCTAATTGCCGGATTGGTGAAACGATCTTCTGAGGTGAACTGAAATTTTAGATTCAATAAAAAATAAATTTAACTTGTATAATTTTATTAAATCAATGCAAGTTTAATTTTGCTAAGAAATAATCGACTGACAACAAACCTTCCGGGATTTATCAGTTGTTCCACCTGTTTGAACAGTTCTCCCTTGATAATTAAATCACCGAAACCTTGCTGATGAGAAAATGCATATCCTGATCGTAACGAAGTTCGACGATTTCGACCAACTGTTGAATGCGGTATTGTCCTACAACATGGTACACAAAAAAATAATGGGCAATCAGGTCTGATAGAGGTTATCAATAATGGAACTATGAGGAGAATATATCAATGAATTTCTAATTTAATATACAAACATTACATACATCGTTCTCGCTGGTGTCTTTTCTTCTTCCACAGATGTTAAAAGCTTCCGTTGCATTCGAAGACGATCAGCATATGTGGGATGTGTATCCAACCAGAAGAATCGATTAATAAGTACCGGTAGGAGCAAAATAACGGATACCATTAGAAGAGAAAGCCAAAATTGTAGCGATGTAAAAGCTCGTTGCATGACACCATATGATTGAGCTGATTGAAGTTTTGAAACCAAACTTATGGGTAAAGCTAAAAATTTCGATCTACTATCAAGCAATCATCGCAAACAAAATATCCAAATAGTCAATTTACTGATACGTATAATTCGATTGTCTGTTAACTTTAAATTCCGGAAAGTTAAAATAAAAATTTAGAAATTCGATTAGGATTTCAATACAATTTCAATAAGCATAAGCATTTGTGGAATAAGTATTATTTTTAATTTCGGAAATAAAAAAATAGACAAAATAGTTTTTTTTTTTTTTTTTTTTGAACCATCTAAAACATGCCAAAAAATTCATTCATATTTTTGCATATTTTTTTTTTCCCTTTTTTCTTCTTAAAAAATGTATGAAAATTTATAGGAAGAATAACAAACCTTCATATAAAATATAACTAGTACAAAAATAGAATATCACTGAACCCCAAATAACAATATGATTAAAAATAGTCCAATAACTTGTATCAAATGCTATTTGGCCCGTAACAACAATGATCAACGATGTGAAGCATGTAAATGCCAACAATGAATAATCATTAAAATCTCGGCCTGTTGAATCCACACCATTGTATAATATTCCGTATGGTACAAAAAATATTACCAAAGAACTTGAAATATTTTTAAATTAAAAAATATAAAATTTTAAAGTCTTCTAAAATATTTTCCAAGGATTGCGTTATTTTCAGGTAATAGTTTCGCAATGTATTGTTCCCTAAGTTTCATTTATTATAAAAAGTATAAAATTAAATTCAGAAAACTTTCCTCAAACATTGCAATTATTACTAAATGTAAAAGCAAAAATGAGAAATAAAAATTGAAAGAAATTTTCTTTGACCAATAACGATGAATCGATAATATAATATCCACATAATTAAATATAACATTTGAAAAAGATTTCGAGTGTCGAAGGAAAAGATTCAATTCCTATTCCTATTTCTTTCTCACATACCTCTAATTTTTATCCATCTTTGTTCGACAAGAAAATCCGTTCACAACAATTTTTAAGTTTTGCTTAAGCATTCAAGTCACTAGCAAAATTCAAATTATCACAAAAAATGAAGAAGAATTCATATTTCAAAAGCTTAAAAAAAAAAAGAAAAGTTCGAAAGTATAAAATACCTGATCATGCCATGAAGGACAGAATATATGAAAATTCGCATATTAAAAAATAAATTATACTGGCCAGGTATGTAGAGTTTAGCATATTTCATACTACATACATCATCTAGATCTTGATCAAATATACCCATTGCAAGTACAGGTAATGATGTAAAGAATAAATTATAGCAAGCAATCAAAACCGGATTGTAAATGGACTGCAAAAATTGATAACGATGCAATAACATTTATATAAAATTATGATGAGAATGAAAAAAAAAAAAAGGAAGAATAAAATTATTTCTTGAAGCACAATAAATTTGAGATCAAAATACTGAATTCGAGATGTTGTTTTAATCTGAATTTAACTATCAAATGATATGTTGGATGAATAAACTAAAATTTAATTGTATATTACCTTTTTACTACTAAATCTCTTAGCTTCAGATAAAAGATAAGAGTAGTAATTCTTTACCTTCAATTGCTTTCCCAAACTAAATTTAGAATTGGAAAATTAACTTAACTTTCAATGATTTGAACTTCTTTATAATAAACTTAATGAACTAGTCTAAGCTTTAGATTTTACACTTAAATTCTAACAAAACAAAATAATCAAGTTTAAGTTAAATTCAACACCACCTGTGCAGAATATCCACAGAAAAAGGAATACCAAAAATGCGTAAGTGTAAACGCAAAATTTTTGTAGAAAAAATATCGCAAGAATTTTGTTATCCTAAAATAGGACCAGCGACCATGCACGAGCAAAAGCCTTTTTAGATAACGAAATTGTCCGATACTGAAATCAGATGCTAACACAGCTTGCATACCTTCTTGTCCTGAAATTTAAGCATATCAGTAAAAACAAGATCAAAGATGTAACTCTTCCGATATCCTTCCTTTCAAACTTCTCACGATATCCTTCCGGATTTATTTTAGAATAAATTACATGATAAAAGTATGTTTCGGTTCAAAAGGAATTAAATCTCTAATTTGTCGCATCATCTCTTTATTGCATTATGCAGCTTCTGTATGAAATTGAAACCTTTGATATGATTTATTGAGTTAATTAGTTCCATTGTTCTGGCCTAAAAACGCCTACGATTATTAGATAAATTATTCCTCAAATTTAACAATACCTGAAATTCCAACTCCGATATGTGCTGTTTTAATCATCGATACATCATTTGCACCATCACCAACAGCTAATGTTACCGCTTTTTTGTTCCTTTTCACCAAATCAACAACCATTGCTTTTTGGAGTGGTGTAACACGACAACAAACTACTGCCTGCAGGAAAAAAAAAAAAAGAAAAAAGAAAAACTATTTTATTCCTTTTCATCAAATTAATAATTATTGCTATCTGGAGTAGTATAATATAAATATATAAATGTGACCTATCATATGATATAAACATGTTGAACATGAATGACCAATACTTACACGACACAAACATCCAATATCCAGAAATGTCCTTTCCAGCTTTCTTTTTAACGCATATGTTAACGATGGTCCATTAACGATCAATGCATAACCTTCAACATTTTTCCATTCATCACCACCAATATGATATTGTCCTTCCATTTTATTTTCTGCAATAAGAAGTCGATTTCATCTTAGTGTCCAAAATGAATTCCATAAAAATTATTTGGTTTAAAAGAAGGTTGAATTTTTCCATCCATTTCAAATATGATACAATTTGTGTGCTTTTGCATTTCTTATAAAATCTCATATTATACATTTTACGTGAGATATTACGTAAAACGTTTATAAAATATCATAGTGCTCCTAAGAAAGTATTGTCAAAAATTGCTGGAAATATTTACCATGAATGGAAGACAAATTTTTGGTATCATCAGGTTGCAGATTACCATTACCATTACCTGTGATAGCATCATTGGCGTAATGAGAGGAAAGTTTTCCATCATCTAATAAAGCATTCTGAAATTCGTAATTTGATGAACTCATGCAATTTCTGATTCAATAAAATTTTAGCAGCAAAATTAGTGGTGAATAGTATGGGCATTATGGATCAAAAATTAATCAGGAAAAATGCGATAGGGAAATCATATGTGAGTACTTGAAGTTCATTTTCTTAATTTTGCTTCTTTCATGTTTCGTTTTTCAGGATGGAATTAACAGTCTTCAGCAATTACTACAAATGATAATAGCAACATAAATTTAACGAAATAATCAAAAAACAAAAATTTAAACATTCATATTGACTATGAGAAAAATTAATTTTGTTACAAATAAGTAACAATGAATTCTTCTATAATTATTTCCTTTTTATTTATGATATATTTTTTGCTCAAAAGTTAACAGCAAATTTAGCTGAGTAATAGGAAAAATCTTTGATTTCAATTGTTAACAATTCAGTTGCCTATTTATTTTATATTAATTCATTTCGTTATTAGGATTTACTATATCTCCTATAAACGGAATAAGGAAAAATGAGGCAGCATTATGAAATAAAAATAAATCCGGAAAAAGAAAAGAAATATAGAGAAAGATAGAGATGGAACTACATTAATCACAAATTAATAAAATGCAGGATGCATGCATATTTGGCATGAATGCATCCTTAATTTTTGATAATGAAAAGCTGTTAAAAGAAAATTAGATGCTAGAAGGCTAAATAATGAAATGATTAGTGATGCATAAAAATGATTTTAATCTTAGAAGTTGATAAATGACAAAACTGATTGATAAAGCAGTGTGAGTTGATATATATATATATATGCTTCGTTACTTAATCGCACCTCTTTAGCATTTATTAGAACATTTTCCAATGGCGTATTTTCACAAACTGAACAAAAATCATTCCTGATGTATAAATAATCCATTTTGTGAAAGCGCTCATCCGGTTTACATTCATTCTTTTCAATCTCTTCCACTTTGGTTATTATTTGTTGAATATATTTCATAACAGCATTTGTTCTCATAGATGATTGCTTCAAAATGTAATTGAGACTAATTTTATTCCAGAACCTTTTTTTCTTTTTTTTTTTTCTTCCTCCTCTGGAATATCCGGATCATCAATCATTATGCGTGATCAGTAGTAGATATGAGATAACATTGATCCTGTTACTATTATCATTTTTTACAAGAACTATTTCAGCGAATGTTCTTGGAAAATTTTCTGTTCGGAATTTAATTTATCATATTGTGTTTCGTTTTTTTTTTTTTTTTTTTTTTTGAAAATTTAAAAGTTTTTGAGTGGTAAAATGAAGAAAAAAATGAAAGGAAATTTATAATACTGCATGTCATCTATTAATATCTCTTCGTTTAAATGATTAGGAAGGACCAAGGGCGAAAGGTCAATAAAAGCAACTGTACTATTAGGTTAAAATGAAATATTTACCGGGCCAAGCGTTTGTTCGATTCGTCTTCGGACATCCTTTAACTGAACTTCAACTTCACGTTCTGTTTCACCGTCGATAATGAAGACTTCACGAAGATTTTCCGTTAACAGATTGCACGAATAGCCGATATTGATTGCTGTTTCCTGAAATTCAATCATAAATATACAAAGGCATATTTTGCAACCTTCATAATACCAATTCAAAAATGCTAACCAAAATTGCCTCACCTGTTTATCACCCGTCAAAATCCAAATTTTGATATTAGCACGAGAGAGCTCTGCTATCGTATCCGGAACACCATCCTGAAGTTTATCCTCAATTGCCGTAGCTCCTAGAAGTATCATCTCTTGTTCTAGCTCATCATAAACCCGATCTAACTGTTCTTGACGATTCATCAATGCAACTGATGCTTCTTTCTGCTGTTGCTAAAATGATGTTTTACATAAATTAAAACAGTAATTAATTATTTGTGGAAAATTTTCAGAAAATATTTTTCGGAATATCCTGAACAACATTAACCGAAATCAAAATTAGAATCTTTCAACAACACTAATCGAAATCAAAATTCGAATTGCAAATATAAAACTTACATGCCATTTATTAAAAACATCAATGCTAATCTTCTTATAAGCTAAACATAATGTTCGAAAGCCATCAGCGGCAAATTTATCGAGATGTTGAATTGTTGCACTCTTCAGTAACGGTGCCGTATCGTGTGATATCCTGAATGCTGAGCAATTCAATATATGAGTAAGCTAAATAGATATTGTTAATTAATGTTCATAGGAAAAATTAATTGAAATTAAAAATTTTAAACCTGTCAAGTATAATTGTATCTGCTCCTTTGCAATAAAGTATTAATTCACCCAAAGGATTTCGAACAATTACTGACATTCGCTTCCTGACGTTATTGAAATCAAGGATTGCCAATAAATCATATATCTTTAAAAAAAAAAAAAATCCGTTTAAAGCATACGAACTATCCATATGTTTGCTTGTCTTATAGCAATTTAGTAGGATATGACAAATTTTTGGAATTAATTTTGCAAATATTTTAAGAAAGACCTCTTCGGAGCCAGCTACTTCTAATGTGATGGTTTGGGCAGTACGAGATTTGAAAACGTATCCAAAATTTCGTGCCGCAGATGTAAGAGCAGCTTCATCCGGACTTTGTGCTTGATATTCTAAGCGACCGTTCTTCTGTTCCGGCATAGAAGTATGACAAAGAGCCAAAAGTCGCCAAAATTCTGCTACCTTAATAACTGTTAATTATAATAGAATGGTTCATTGGAAATTAATTCAAGCAAACTGTGAATAGTAAACCTTAAAAAAAATTTATGCAATTTGCAAAGTTTTAATTATAATTAAATAACGAAAAAAAAAAAAGAAACTCAATACTTCGTGAAGTCCTTTGGTTGTATCTTTCAATAATGCTTGATCATAAAATTTGAAATTCGGTTCAAACCATCGATTTTTCGAAAAATCAACTGTTGGCGTTTTCTTCAAATAGCAAATGATTCATATATACTTATATTAATACAGCGGATTTGTCGAAAAATATTTAATAAATTTCAATTTTACAGAATTAAATTCTAATTAAACATGCATCATACGCATGCAGGATAAGTTGTATCACATATTATATACTCTAAATTTACATTTCACTGAGAAAAACTGACTTTTTTAATTTTTACAATTCTTCGACAGCATTTTACATTACATATAACATAACGGAAGTCTTGAAATATACAGTACATAAATATATTGAAATAAAATTGAGTGGTAACATTTTATTTCAAACTGTTATCAATCCTTATCAAATGATAACTTAAATTTTGCCTGATAACAACCAAAATAAATTTTGTAACAAATCAAACCTCTGTTACATCAACTACTTCACCATCAGCATCATATATATCACCATAGCTATGTCCATTAATCGAACACTTCCTAAATACCATCGTATTTTGTGTTAAAGTTCCTGTTTTATCACTAAATATATATTGAACTTGACCTAATTCTTCGTTTAACGTAGTAGTACGTGCACGTGCAGCAATATCGCCCTGAAAAAAAAGAGGAAAAAGAATGTGAAATGTTAGATATATGATATTATAATTGGTATTTGAAATAACAAATACAAAGTATCATTTTATTAAGAAGGATTAAAATACCTTTTCATAATACATTTCAGCATCAAAATTAATCCACAACGAATGAACAAATCGTATTATTTCAACACTGCAATGTTGCAATGTTTTCGAAATCAATGAATAAGTCAACTTTCTAATTTTAACCAAATTAGATAAGATATTGCTTATAATTAAATTTGAACTTCTAACAAATAACCAATAAAATGATAAAGAAAATGGTATGCAATAATTTCTGCATATTATATGAACAAATTAGATTGATATCTTCTAAACTTTGTTAACTTTTAGATATTTCAGCAAATAATGAAAATGGATAAATTAGAAAAAATTAAAGAAATAATAAAATTTACCTTACATAAAGTGAAATTGGCACAACAGTATTGAGCAAGATAATATATGAGAAGAACATAAGAAATGATAAAATGGAAGTTTGTCCCGATGATTGTTCCATATGATTTTGAATAATTGAGCTATCCAATTTTAAATAAACAGTAAAATGACGTTCAATAGTCCATTCTCGAATTCCACATAGTATTGTACAAATAAGACACATTGCTATCAAAAATACGACTATCTAAAAGCTAACGAATTGATTGTGATAATAATGAATTGTATTATCACAATCAATTTTATTTTTCTCTAAAAATTGTAAAATAGTTAATAATTGATCCTCATGCAATCAGAAATATTTACTATTTTTCTTACTATAAAATCAGGTGTTAATTTAATAAATAAACAATCACGAATACAATAACCTGTAAATATTTATTACTTCCATAGCTTTTTTTTGATAAACATTAAAATTTTGATTTGAAAATTAATAGAATAATTTTTCTAAACATTTCTTCATCTAACTTCATTTGTTGAATTAAATAAACCTACGATAAACTTACACCCATAATTAAAATATTGAGAAAGCGATCCAAACTTGTTCGTTTACATTTCGTTTTTCCACTATTCATCATTAGTTTTGTATCTTTTCCTAAAAATTGTAGAATACTTAATAATCAATTCTCATACATTCAAAAATATTTACTATTTTTCTTATTATGAAATTAATTATTAATTTTATAAATGAAACAATTTTGAATAAAATAACCTGCAAATATTACTACTCCATAGCACCAACGAGTATTCCGTAAAACGCAACCTCTCAGTAAAGTTTTACCATTATCAAGTGGTAAAACATTATCGTTATAATGTAATCTTCCCTCAAATTGACTCAGCTTATTATTTGGTATTTCACAATGAATTTGCCCTGAAATAATAAATATTATGCTTAAAAGAAACCGTTGTGTAATAAAAACTTATCCCGAAAAAAAGAAATATTTATTTATAGTTGTTTTAATGCTCAAATAATAAACATTCCTGACAAATATATATAATAATAAGTTTCCTTAGTAGTGCATACGAAAATTCAAAAGAACTAACCTTTAAATTTGCTTATTTGTAGTAATTTATCTCCCATGACAAACGTTTCCGGTAAAGCTTGTCGAACTTTCAAATTCGTTTCCCCATCAAGTTCTGACGTCTCAATATAGCATAAGCCATGAGGTTCGGAGGTTGATAATAAAAGTAAATCAGCCTAAATAAAAATTTTAAAAAGTATTTGTAATTTATAGTTTTCAAAAATGAAAAAGTAAAACGATTACATCTATTACTCTCCTGCTTAGTCAAAATTTTAAAAATATTTGTAATATATTTAATTGGAATCATCCTGACTCTGTCATCAAATTCGGTATTTTTCATCAAAATTAATTTAATTCGTCTTGTGAATTTATATAACAATTCTAATATTCAAATATGCGAACAAATAAATACCAATAAATTTTTGTTTTGATCCAAAAAAAACAAAAAAAAAAAAAAAAAAAACAAAACAAAAAAAGAACGAAAATACAATACACACCGCAACAAACTGATCATTTTCCATACGTATTATATCGCCAACTTTAACATTCATCCATTTTTCCGCAATTAATTGTCCATTTCGAACAACATACGAAATTCGGTTATTTACTTGATTATCGCTTTGATGCCTTTGCTAAAACTAATAATTAATAATAGTAATAATAATAATAATTAATAATAATAATAATAATAATAATAATAATAATAATAATAATAATAATAATAATAATAATAATAACAATAATAATAATAATAATAATAATAATAATAATAATAATAATAATAATAATAAT
>JABVXV010000467.1:0-37633 GCA_013365325.1 Dipetalonema caudispina | reverse complement strand
ATTTTAACGATAAGCAGACTGAAAGAAGAATTCTCTCTGCAATGTATGGAGAGCTGAACTCAAGAATTGTCAAATGTTTCATTATTCATTAAATTTCTTCATTTTCTCAGCTTTGATTAGTCAAGACATATAAGTTTGGTAGCACTGAAGCACGATGAAATCCGAATATGCTGAAAAGTTGCACCATGCTAATTAACTTTAAACAAAAAAATAAGCACTTTTGGCTCACTAAGATAATTCTTGATATTTCATCTTTTGACTGAATTAATAACTAACAGAATCATCAAATAAAGTTATCATATCAGGTTGTGTCTTATCATCAATACAGCCATGGAAGAACTGTTGTAAGATTTGAAAAAACGATTTTGATTCGTAATAGTAATAGCAACAGCTTAATTTTAACAAAAGATGAAAAAAAAAATGAAAGTTCAACAAAGTGATAGAATGGTACTAAACATCCCAAAGTAACCTAGATGGTTTGAGAAGAAAAAAAATGAGCACTTCTAACATTTTGCTTCAACAATCAACAAGAAGTTTATAATATTTAGGTTAAGACATACAGATCAAACAGATAATTGTTCACCTTAAGAAAAATCATTTTGTTAGCTTCCTTTTCAATAATAATAAATGATAAGGTTTCTAAATGTTGAATTTTTTCATAAACTTAGCAAAATAATAATTAAAAAGATGGTAAAATTCAGAGATATCATAGATATTACCCTCAATATTTAAGTGAATGTAATATGATTCAACAGCAGCACAGCAGCACATTCCAAAATGGTTCAGACATCTGCGGAGCTCATGCCGACAAATAAGCAAATTAGTTTTTCAGAATTTTTTTATAAAAGCACAACAAGCGATTCAGACCGAATCATACTGAGAATAAGAAAAGGAGGAAGAAGTGGACGAAGGAAGAATCTGAACTAGAAGGATCGGTCACCCTCTGTTCCTTGCTTTCTTGCTTGTTCCATTGATTCCACCCAAACACATGTATTAATGAATATTAATAGTGTGAACGTTGATAAAAACTACGCAGAATCAATAGCGCTATCACTTAAATCATCATAGCTTGTCACTCTGACCCAAAATGTATTTGCCTTTAAATTAGTCATGATCAATTTTAAGGATATGGTCAAAAAAAAAAAAAAAAAAAAAAAAAAAAAAAAACTTAAGACGTCTTGATGATATTAGCGAATTGATAAAGTGAAGTATACATTATCCGATCATTCCTCTGGTATTTAATTTTTCGAGAGCCAAAAAGAACAGTATCGTTGTGGAAGCGAAGAATAGACAGCAAAGATGAATGCTTCGGTATGCTACTATATATTCTCTTCTTGTGAGATTAAATTTAAATTTAAATTTAAAATACTATTTGAATTTTTGCAGTAATTTCTCAGCAATTCTTTTTCCACTCCCTAACATATATATCTCTTAGCTATTTTTCAATAGCTACAAAGACTTCTTCAATACGATGAGTGATGGAAGAGAGGATGGGGTATGGCGGAGCGGCGGTATTTTACATAAAAACCATAAATGTGTATTTGAAGAACTTTTTTGGACATGATTTTGATGTGTTAATGATGCCCGAATTGTACATACAATATTATCAAGGCGGTGGCGTTGGCCAAGCGGTGATATTTGTGAAATAGGGAAGGAATGAAGGGGTTGATAAAGGAAAAGTTGGAAAGGCCTATGAAAGCTACTACTTGTAAAAGCATCGGAATTATTGTCGTTGACGACGCTTAAATTTGTCCTTATTATGTTTGCCGCCAGCTTACCTGAGTTAGCTAAGATGGCGAAAGGTGTAGAGCATTTTTCCTTTCTCCAAATAACCATGCAAAATCATCAACCCCCCATAGAACATCTAAAATATTATGCAAAATATGTCTGAATTTAATTATTATAAAGATCTCAATTGTGCTAATTCATTGCCTCTTTCAAGTGCTGCATTAGCACTTCTGAGAGATCGCGGTAAAAGTATATCGAAGAAGCACTTTGAATAGTAATGTTAAAATTGTCCGAAAAGTTGTAAATTGTTTAGTGCTGAGCAGGCAAAGAGAGGAAGAAAGCATCATTGGCATTTTCGATCACTTCTAGAATGCCTGGCCGATCTTTTCGGTGTTTCTTTTTCCTTCCTTGTAATATTAAGGGATGTATGTATGTATTAGCTATATGTATTGAAGCTGCTCTATCATAAGCAAAAATTTTTGTTTCTCTCTCATTTCTTCCTCATTTTGTTCCAAATTTTCCCTTTGGCTCTTTCATTGATCTCAATTTCATTAATTTCTTTATAAATTTCATATTTTAGCCTATCAAACAATACACAAGCTACAGATTGCTATTTTCCTTTTGAGTAATCTGTTACAGATTATAAATTGCAAAGTGCAGTTATATTTTCGTCAACTTTTTGACTCTTTTGGCAACACATTTATCAACATACAGTTAAAAAAGATCCGGATTATTAATCTTATTATTAGATCAAATCAAATATCCTTAAGTTTGTAAATATATGGGTTTTGGCACTTGGATTCAATTCAAGTTAAGTTATCGGTTATCTGCGGATAATGTCTAGCTGAATTTTGATGAATGAAAGAGTTTTTTTAAATGTCTCCGATATCGGCACAATTTTGTTCAAAGCCTTTGGGACCTTAATTTTCTCTCCATATCAAACACAATTCATTTCAAAGCATAGTTTAGTTTACGATCTTAATTTTCTCCTTCGACCTTATCCGTCAGTCATTACGCAGCTAACTAACTTTAAATTGAGAAGTCGTAAACTACATTATAATATACACTCAATAAGGACAAATTATTGATCATTCAAGCACCCATTCAAACCATCGATTTCTATTTTCTGGATAGATTATGTAACGAAATTACCTAATTCTAAATCTGATTTCTTCTAGATGAAGTTAGCGTAGGAAGTGATAAACTCGCATATCCATGACTACCTATCTGCCCCGTATTTTGAAATTACCACAAGCAAAAGTGTTATACTGCAGAATTTTGCAGGTTTCTCTTAATAGATCTCTCAAAAGATTGTTTGTTTTCCTAATTAGATGAAGTATCTAAGAGCTGGAATGAATAGAGAGGATTTTTTAGGGAATTAAATGATTAAGGAACGTAAAACCTATGTACTTTGATAAGGATAAAATTGATTATAACTTATCATAGCAAAACAAGAGGAATTTTCAATCAGAACTTCCTGCGAAATCTATAGAATATCTCACGTCGTAAAAATTTTAGAATTCCATTTAATCTAAGTAAAGGTATGGTTGCTTCATCATATACATCTCACAAATTGCTTGATCAGAGAGAAAATACATGAAGTAAAATCAAGAGACTGAAGTAAAGAATAAAATTAATCGGTAAAATCTACTTCACTTTTCGAAATAATGTAAACTGTTGACAAAACTATTTCTTAAGTGTTATGGATCATATTACCTACTCATGATTTTTCAAATCAGGCTGGCCAACTTCTAAAGTGTAGCCAAAGCATAATTAGACAAGAAAGAATGCAGCAAAAGAAAAATCAAAATGAAATTCATAATTTTCTGGACTAGCTAAAAGAACAGATCCTTTAAAGTATATCCAAAGGCAATATTACTTCTTAAAAAGAAAATTTTAACTTGCTGATGTAAATTTGTAACTTTACGGAGACATAAATAAAACTCTTATTATGCATTTTTTTTTTTTGTTTTTTTTGTTCTAAAAATTTGGAGAAGCCAGAAAGATAAATATTATTTATTCGAAAGAAGATCATAGATAGCAAATTGGATAATTATTTGAATTTCCCGGTGATTCGAAATATTTCTCCGAGGATTTTAGCATACATATATGAAGTTGCATTATTTGTATAAGTGAAAAAGTTCAAGTAGGATATTGTGTTATGTATCCGATCGGTTTATTGTCAACAAAACAGATATTATTACTGTTATTAATGCGATTATAAATATTAACCGTTGCTATTACTAAAGGTGTTTGGAACAAAAGCTTAGCCGCATTTCTTGTGGACATTTCCTCTTCTTTTCTTGTTTACGTCGGCAATAGTTTTTGCATTGTAAAAAAAAGAAAAAAAAAAAAAAAAAGCAGGTGTGCTTCCATACTTTTGTTTGATTTGATTAAAATAAATCATTTGATTGATTTAGATGCATAAAGTAAAGGGATAGTTAGATAAGAGATATAAGGGACTAATATTGTCAACATAATCTGACACTTCATTAATTGTAGTGGTGATGATGATAGAAGTATTTCAACTAAGTTACTACAATACTTACCAAATTGTTATCTCATCTAAAAGCAGTACAAAAGTATTTCAAGTCTTTTCGTCAAATTAAAAGCGGATAAATTTTCATTAATATCTTTTTTTTTTTCAAGATTACTGTACGTTTGGAAAAATTTGAATGAAAATGACATAAAAGATTTCTTTTACGGATGGTTAGATAGAAGGCATTTTTCTGAATAAGAAATAAACAAACGATTGAGATATTACAGTAAGGAACGAAACTGATTAATTCGAAAAAATGGTTTGGAATGGATCGGAGTAAAGTGGAAAATTCCTTCCGTAATGAAATAATCTAATTATCTAATTAATAAGAGGATTTCATCAAAATATCAATTCATTTCTACAATGCTTTTAAAGTTTTTTTTGCAAAAAATTTTTGTAAAATGCTGTAAAGAATGAATCTTTGTTTACTTTTAAGTGATTATGAAATTCTAAATTTTACGAATTGATATAAAGACTCTTCCTAATTCTACGATACTCAAATGATTCAATTTATCGTAAAGAAGGATGCGAGAGCAGAAACTGAAGGGGGGAGGAGGCTGATAAGAATGCGGTAATAGTAACGGGAATCAGGTGATGAGATGATGATTATATAAGGATACTGTAGGTTCAGGTCATTGGAGAAGGGGTTGGAAAACAAGGTAAAGGATGATAGTAATAGCGGTAGACGAGTTCGCTGGAGGTGATAGAGAGCTTGTCAGATGAATAACCCATATTTTGCCAGTTCGAATGGTTAAGTGATTTATTTGACGTGCCTGTATACACATTGCAGGGAATAATGAATTAAAAATTTTACGAGAATTATTAAGTTGATGTTACTTTCATGTCAAAAAATCGCGTACGTCGAAGATGACGTTTAGATACTTCAGTTTAGTGCATTATATGATGGTTATCAAAGATAACGTAAGTTATCACTCATATTTCCAACAGAATCTTATAAAAGTAATCATATTTTTTTTTTTAACTCATAAAGAAATAATTAAAACTGAAATGATTAACTAACATTATGTTGTTAAGGCCATGAATGCAATCAAAATCAAAATGCTGAGTTTTTTGGATTCTGAGATATGATGGATTACATGGTCCAATTTCACCATATACCGATAACATTGATAAGGCCGCTGCAAATCAAAAGTAAACAGTGCTGTAATAAAAAATATTGAGTATTAAAAAGTATGCGAAGATTGTCGTCATAATCATAAACTAATCATCTGTATTTTCTGTCCTGTCATTAATTACTCTAATCATTAGTACAACTGTTACTGTTATCATTATTCAACAATGTTTCATCATATTCATTATTACCAATTGTTATCATTGCCATTATCTTTCCGTTTGCTAGTATATCATCTATTATTTCAATAAAAATTTTAAAAAAATAGAAAAAAAAAAAAGAGAAGACTTAGCGAGTGAAACAGAACGGTGAGCTCAGTAAGTTTGAATTGGAAGAGGAACGATGGGGGTGGCAGCATATCAAAAAATCATCCATGCTTCCAGGCGCACCATCAAACGGCGGCTTTTTCCTTTGATCCGGTGCAAAAATGTGATGCATAAGTTACATATGTATGACTATAAGCTGTATCTTTTGAAATTTCTTATCAGCAAGGTCTATTTTTTGTATTGAATGTTATCAGTGACAACGAAGACGAGACATTTCTCAATGTTATCACTATGGAAATATCATCTCTTTTCTTTGGTACAGTTCCTAAAAATAAGCTTTAAATGTTTGACAAGTTGTTCGTCCTTTTACTGAGTGATATAATTGATTTTTTATGTTTCACGTGACAGAATTTACGTAATTAGAAGTATATTGAATTCAGGAAATGTTTCTAAGAAAATAATTCTGTGGAGATTTAGAATTATTTAGAGCTAAGATCAATGGATGAGATTTAGGATCACTGTTCTAACGACACCGGAACTTAATGATGACAATTTCAGCAAAGTGTAAAATGCGAATAACAAAACGAAAAGCAATATAAATGAGCAGGTACAGGTATGTTGCTGGTGCTTTCGATCATTGGATTTATTGGAAAGCAACGAAAAATCACAAACAGAATGTTGAAAAAGTTAAATTATTACACCTTGAATCCTTCACTTATCAATTATAAGCCTTTTAAATGTTCCGTACTATAATTACATCTTCATTATAATTTTTGAAATTAATTTATAAGTAAACAATCTTTCATTTGATCAAATTGTATGAGAATTTAGCAGAAACTAACGGGTTAAATTCTGAACATCCATTCATTAGAGGATTGATCATTATCTTTGTTACTAATATTGTGTTTCATGTCATTTTGTGATAAAATTGAATGAAATGAAAGTCATCGCTATCATCCTATCGATCAGTTAATCGAAAAGATGTCTTTATTTCATTTTCTTGTGGAGCCAAGTTTAAGGAACCCGTGGGAATGATTGGAATATGGAGTCATCAAATAGTCTTTTGTCGGTATTGATGGCATAGGTAATTTGGTCGGTCATACTGTTTGTCAACATTTTTAGGTAGAAAATGAAGGTAATAAGAGAAGGATTATGAAAGGGAAGGGAAGAAAAGAGTGTGAGGGTTGATGTTGAGGTTTGGATTATTTAAATGAGAGAAGTTAAAGGAGAGAGATGCGGTTGTAAATTGTTGTCATAACGTTCTTCTTCCTCTAAAACTTCGCTTGTCGGCAATCTCTCTTCATCACAAAAGGAAGAAAAAACCCCAAATAGCTAATGCCTTACTTCTGTTTCGTATCTTCGTCTTCTCGGCGTTCTCTTTTTATTACCTCTGTTTGTTGCCGATTATTATCATACGAAGGTAAGAGATGGAAAGAGGGAGAGAGAGAGAGAGGGAGAAAAGGAAGAGAATGGAAAATTTTTTACTTACTTTACAGTGGTTAGTTTACAAACTACTATAATGGTATTGTATTTCCAATAAAATTAGAAAGTTTAATTTAATTGAATAAGACAATAAGTAAAAGGATCGAAATTCCTTAAGTATACCTCAGTAAGAGATGAATGACTGGAAAAATGACAACGTCATCAGATCAGTATTTCCTATGTCAGCCATGTTTGCAATGGTTTATTCAATTTAACTTTAATCGGTTAATTTTCAACTTTATTGTAACCTCTGGAATGTCAAGTCAAATTTTCAAATAATAATAAATAGCTCATTTTGCTTTTCTCAAAAGAATATGCATTTAAAGTTAACATTATCAGAATAAATAATTGTAAAACTTGATTTAAAATTCCTAAAGGATTTTCAGTATTAGTGAGTTAACTTAATATAAACTTCAATAATGACAGAAAGCAGCTGCAGACTTTTGGTTTCAATATGAAGCAACGAATTGTGTGGGTATATTGAAGAATAGCATCAACAAACGGTGATCGCCCAGAAGGTAGTAGTGCATAAAAATACCGTATACCATTGGCTCATAAAACACCAATATGCTCGAAATTGAAGAGATGCCGACCGGACACAGAGATGTTATGCAGCGAGGACATACAAACGTAGACAGGCAGTTAGGATCGGGACTATAACGATCGACAAATACCGCGATTTGATGAACAAACTGCCTGGCAACTGGCGCTAAAGCAAATTGATCGAACTGCCTTGTGAAAATGTTGAGCAATTGGATGAAAACAGATGTTATTAGGGTTTCATTACAGTATTTAGATTATTCTTACCCGAAATACCAATTTATTTATGTTATACTTCAGTATTTAACTTGATAAAAATCCTGATTCTGAAGGATAAAAGAAAAAAAAGAAAAACGATCAATATTGCTATACTTTGCTTATTGATTGTAAGATATAAAAGAAATTGGAAATTATGCATGTACATAGTCCATTATTGTGATTTATATGTCATTCAAATTTGAACAAAGAAATGCAAACTTCTTTGAATTATACCTAATTCACTTTTGAGAAATATACTAAGCAAATCGGTTATTATTGGACATGCATGTACGTTTTAATTACAAATATGAAATTTATGAAATTTTTATGGAACTAGTAAATTGTTCCCTGAAATTTATTAATTTTGAAAGTGTTTATGCTTTGCTTTCATGTGCATATAAAATTGGGATGCTGAAATGGAGTTAACCTGAAAAAGTATGAACTTTCATGTGCTAATTCTTCAACATCGATCTTCAATCCAAATGAGAATCAAACTTAAATAGTGATGAACCGAAGTTTTTCTTTCTGCGTGCACTATAAGCACTAAGGCGTATATACGATCTTCGTCATGTTATGCTTGTAACGTGAATTACGTAATTCTCTTTATTGGAAGTAATCGATTTGCTGCTTTCGTAATACAAATGCACAGATGGAAGAATAAAAATTGAGAGATCGGTAGTGCTTCGGCTTGAAGGATTAGTTGATAAGCAACAATAACGTCGCAGTTATGACGCTAATAAAATGCAGCTTTGTTAAATTAAATTCAGCATCCGACCAGCGGTTCAGCACAGCAACATTTATCCTGAAAGAAAAGAAATGAGGGACTATCAAAAAATCCTAACCAGCGATAAAGAGAAATGCTTTGAATGTAGATGGAAGTATAACAAAGTTCTGAATTGGCACTGACTAAAAGATTTTCGCACTTGAAGCTTTCCTCTTTCATTTTCATCTTATATCCATCTGCGGGAATTCATTATGATTGAGTGTTGGTAAATAAGATCCCTGAAATCTTGGCCTGAAATAGGAAGCAACTCTTGGAAATTCTCGTTTGAGCATTATACTTTTCAAAAATTTACGAAGACTTTTGGATCGGAAGTAAGCTATGAAAATTTTTCCTTTTAAATACCAGTCGAAAAAAATAAACAATAAAAAATGAAGTAATTTTATGCAAAAGGATGAAAAGAAAATAGAGTTTAAATTTATTTAATCAAGTTTTTTGTAGCTAAATCATTTAGCACATAATATGGAATAAATTTGAAATTCTGGAATATTTCAGAAAATTTGATCTGACGTAAAAATTTCATCACGCGATACCTATCATCAGAATAGTTCAAGCAAACAGATCAGATTCACTAAATATTGATTCAAGCAATTCTAGACTACTTGAGCACCAATCTATAATATAATTAATCAAGACGTCAATTTACAATTGCTCATAATAGAGACATCGGGAAGTAGTGAATTATGCTTAATCGTTTTTATCTTGATCAATCGAAATAGATGGAATTTGAAATAAAATTTCCTGGAATATATCATTGAATGTAATTTCCATTACAAATTTAAAAGAACAAGACATTAAATATCCTACGTTTATTACAATGAAATGAGAGGTAAAGGAAGCCTTCGGCAATATTTTCTACTTGAATCTGATGATCACCGAGGATAAACCAGATATCGATCGATGTTAGACATTGAGCTCTACTCCATCACGACAACCTAATTAAATAATTAAAAAAAAAAACATAACAATTAAATTCATCATATTTTCTTATTTTATTAAATAAAATATTTTACTGAAAAAGATTGCAATTTAGTTCTACGCATTTCAGATATATCGATGCTTTACCTAAATAAATTTTTCGGAAATGCGATTGATTATCAGAAATCTTTAACTCATACCAATTCCTTGCATTTTTATATGTCTATTGTTTTTCCATAATTTCCATGAGCACAAAATGGACATTTAAATATTTGCTTGCTTACGCTGCAGTATGCATGCGAAGATTACCAAGGGATGTGCAGTATGCAAATATACAAAGGTGGAATATGTAAACTAAAGGAAGTGAATTCATGGAAAAAGGAGAGGTGAATTTAAAACCAGTTTTGAATCAATTTTAATGGATTATTTCGACAAACTTTTCACAATTCAAAATTTAATCTCGTTCACTCGCTTTCATTCTTTGCATTTATCCATCTTATCCTTTTAAATTTATTTTATGATCGTATGACTTCATTTATCGTTACTTTTAATAAAATATCTCACTGTTCCATAACTGTCTCTATAAAAAATTTATGCTTTTTACTTGATATATTTCAGTAATTGCTTCGGTAATTTCAAATTTGCGATTCTTATTACTTCAATTTTCAAGCAAATATTTTCTTTTTCAATAGTTTTGGCTTGATTTTATAATTTCCATGCTTTTTTTATTCATTATTCCTTATTAGAATTCAAAATTTCTCCCTAAAATTTCAAATTTCCATCATTACAAGTTTTTAGAATTACACAATATTTTAATGTCATCAAAATCACTTCAATATTTCTTTGGCATGATAACATGATCTAATTATACTCATAATCTGTTCAATAATCTATACAATTGCATTTGTAATCAGATTATTATCACTTCCATGATAAACAGATGGATGTAAACAGTGTTAAATTTTAATCCCATAATTGAAACAGATCTATGGGACACACAATTATTTATATTTGCATACTATTTACAGCAATATTTCTCTCGAATGTATCGGTCTTGTTTCTTAGCAATTTTTCAATCTCTTTAGCTCTTTAAATGATCAGATACTGTCCAGTTTTCCTATTTTTCTCTTCCTCTTCACAACTATCATTACAAGATCTTGATTTTATTTCAAAGCATACAACAAAGAAATTCCGGTAATCCGGATTTTTGTTTACAATTAAACAGTTCGTGCTTTGTATTACACTGATTTTGTTTGTAACAAATATGAAAACAAATCTATATTTATCTTTAACTCTAACCAAAAAAAAAAAAAAATTCACCAGACTAATTTTTCAGCACTCACATATTTACCTGATCTTAAATAAATGCCAATAATCTGTTCAGTGAAAAATTCCCTGATGAACATTTTAGTCGAAAAAGCAAATAGCTCGTGCTACTTCATTTTATTTTCTTTTACTGTTGATTTTTCTTCTTTTTAGTAAACAATTGTTCAAATTTCAAACAAATCTTCGATTACTACAATAATTCTAAGCAAAATGCTTTAACAATTAGCAATAAATACGTGAACTTTTTATGTTTTAAAGGTTCACATACAACTATATCTTTTACGTGAATGTTAAAAGTAATTGCTGCAGTGTGTTAAAGATGTTAATACGTATACTTTGGATATCATTCATTTTTGGCCAATCAAAATGACTTGGCATATTTTTACTAACCTTTTTTTTTTGCTGAATATGTCTATCTATGATTTTGGATAGATGATTATTTTTTCATGGTCCAGAATATGAATCATAATGAATAAAATGAGACCTAAATTTTTATATTCCTTATTCCATCGTATTGCTTATGACCTTCTGCATTGATTTTCCTTCAGAATCATTTTCTCATTTAGTTTTTATCATATCAATAAATCACAGTAACATTCACAAAGGCATGACACAGAACCGAATAGATGTAAGTTTCAATTTGCTCTTCTGCTAATTATAATTTCATGAACGACTAAACATTGGTCAAAATTTATTACCTAATTAACTATTCGTCTTAATCTACTTGTCACTTAAGCTAATAACAGAACGATTATTTTATCAGATGCAAAACAAAATCATAATTTGTTAGTCTGGAACTTCGGAAAATAGAAAATCTATTAGGTTGCTTGGTTTACCATCTAATGTTGACTTATTGATACAAACATAGATTATGTATGTGAAAATTGTACTTTTTACCATTAAATTAATAAATGCCTCATCTTTAAGTATATATATATATTATTAATAAATTGAAATAAAGAATAATAAATTACTGAATTTTTATCAATCAATAATTAATATGTTATATATTTAGAAGCGATCAAGCTAGAAAAAATCCTTCATTTTCAATTTTTTTTCTCCTCCGTTCAACAGCTGTGTTCACCAAACTGGTTTTACTGAGATTATACTTGCACTGAGATAATGCCTTTGCCTTGCAATGGTCCATACCACAGAAAACATTTATCTTAAAAATCATTTTTAAGTTGCTTCGTGCGACCTGAATTAATCGGTTTTAACGATGTGAATTAGTCAGTAACAAGTTTTATGCAAATCTATTTATTTCAAGATTAATTTAGAGTGACCATGAAAATTTCTTTCAAAGACTGAGTGTCATAAAATCGTGTTAGAGAACCACATTTGATGCCTTTAAGAGATATGCTATGTTTAAAATAAAATGATTGATTGATTGATTTTATCATTATGAATTTTGAAATATCTAATTTTAATTGTAAAAATGAGTGGATAAAGTTTCATACTGAAAATTGCTGATATTTCAGATCATAAAATGATTCTAGATGGTAAAAACAATCAAGTTTCATCGTTTTCAATAATTTTCAATCCATTTCAACTTAACTTGGTTTCCTCTTCCCGAGAATCAAATTCCAGTCACCAGTTTTAACAAACAATGATAAAAATTTTAGTTTATGTCATGATCATCTAAATATGCGATTTGTTGGTAGGTTGAATTGCAGATACATTTTTTCAGGAACGGTTTAGCTGTTCGTTTGGGATATTCAGCAAGAGACAAGATGAACAATCCCTGAATCTGAAATCGTAAGATAGTTGAATTTAACATACAACCAACCAATGTATTAAGGAAAACATGAAATTCAGAGATAATAAGCAGAAGGTGTGAAATTTACCCGGAAATTACAAAATGTGAGGAAACTTTTAAAATTGGAAAATTATGCATTCCTGTGATATAATGATATTTGGCTATTTTTGATTTATATTTTCCCTTCTATCCCTCTAATTAGTTTTCTTCTATTTACCTGAACTCATCTGTGTACATTCTTATTTGAAGTTTTACTGCTAATCCATTCGAATTTAACATTATTCTGTTCTAACAGTAAAGAGATATTTGATTGAAATTTCAATGGACAATTTATTGAAGAATCACTTCATCTCTTCACACAGTTAATTTATCAAAATGCAACATATTGGGTATGGTAGTCGTAATGAAATGTAAACTTAGGATGAATTATAGATATAACATAGCAATTGATTTCATTAAGAAAAAAGAATTTAAATCTTCGAAATTCGAGACGTGTTTTTTTCATCCTCCTCTTCCCTCAATAACTTATTTCCCTTTTGAAATTGACAACAAATTTCTTCTCACAAAAATTTAAAATTAAAAAGGCATAAAAGTTTTTATTCTTGCAAATTGAACGCTTTCAAACAGCGAAATGCTTATTGGAAATAGGAATTTTTCATGAAATCGATCCAATCTCATTTAGTATGTTCCAAATAAGACAAAACCAGTATTGAAATTGAACTTGATAGGTTTTACAAATTGGAAAATTGAATCTTTTCAAAGCAAATATTCATTATTATTTTTTTATCAACGAAATGTTGCAGTCTTTTTTTCTTTGGATTAAAACTACCACTTCAAATAATGATGTTTTGTAACCTAATAATGTTATCGATTTTGCATGTTGCATTTTTGCATGGAACATTCTTCATTTTTGAATAAATTTACGATATCCTGTTGATATCATTGTGTTATTCCTGAAAAAAAAATTCATCGAAATATTTGGTTATGTATTTTGCATTTGTTTTTAAGCCTAAAAATAATCTCTAAAAATAACCATCCTACTTACCAAGTTTTAAGCATTGATAGAATTAAGACTTACGCTACGTTATGTGCTCTAAGAGATGTAAATTGATATATGTTACTTTGCCAATATCAAACATTTCAGATTATTATCGATTAGAGATATTAGCAAGACAAGGAAGAAGCAAATTATGAAGTGATCAATTGCCTGATCGGTCGCATGTATCAGTTTGATCAATCGGTGAAACATAGCTGTTTCTACCAGCACTACTACTACTACCACTACTACTACTACTACTACTACTACTCTCTTTATTGTTATAAATACTGGAATTGTATTCTTCTGAGCAGTCGCAAAAAAGTCAAGTTGTATATAGCACCAATAGTGGTAGTTTTGTCATCGAAAAAAAAAAAAAAATTCCTGTTTCAGTTTCTATTAGCTTTGGTCATCGTTATTATCATTTCGGATGTCATTCAACTACTGAACAGGTTTTGATTAATATTAAAGAAATCAGTTTGACAAGAGTGTTTACAATGATATCTATCACATCTTTTACACTCAATCATTTTATCTCTTCAGCAATATTTTCCGCATACTATCTTGTTTTAATACATTGCTTTTGCTTGGTCAATTCAATTGATGTGAGATAGTACAGCCGGTTTTGAGATGGAAAGATGGCTGAGAAGCGATTCATTGATGGAATTAATATGGTTGAAATGATCAACGGGTTCATATCTTTCAATCACAAGAACCGGATTTTATTTGAAAATTCGCTTGTCATGGTTCAAAAGCCTTGCTCTCCAATTCAAGCAAGCTAAACATTCTGGGTTGCAAATACTTCTTTATATGGTTGTTATACTTCACAGAAGTAGTGTTTTCCAACTAGGCGTCTTTGTCGCATATATTTATTATGAATAGAATAGATTTACTTCTTTATTTAAACCTTTAACTATTACAAATATCATTTTTGACTTCTGATTTTTTGCTTACTACTGATTTCAATTAATTCCTTTTGTTCTATAAATTTCATAAAAGCGATAAAGAATACCAAAGCTATATGCGTTTTAACTAGGAGGTATATAATTTGAAATTCAAACTTTGGTAAAATTTCATAAGTTTCGGTTCATGTTTACATTATTATAATAGCTGTGAAAAATTTCTCTTTTTGAGTTAGAGAAAAAATTAGCATCGATACTAATAATACCAAATTCTATCAACTGTATGTATATCTATTGAAACGAAACTGGTTCACTTTTATCTTAGTCAAATGCCACACCTTTTCTTAATTATATTTAATCAGGAATGAAACATAAATACAGCTTTTTTGATTAACTTATACTCATTTCAACTATGATATTTCTTAAAACTCTCACTCGCCACAATCATTCTTTAATTGTAACAATCGTTGCATAAAATTTACTTATCAATATTTCTCATACTTCCTAATATTATTGATGGTACTTAAGACTTGTTTATCTTATTTATTTTTCCTTCGAAATGTTATTATAGAATGTTTTATGAAAAATATACAATAGATTAAAAGAGATACTGAATTGGAACTTCTCTCAGTCATTACTCTTATTTAGTTTGCTATTTTCATTGAAGTTTTAATTTCCAGTTTTAATTATTACCATTATTATAATTCTTCTTATGCTTTTTTTTTTTGCTGTATTCAAATTTAGCTAATTAAGCATTATCGTTTGCTTCATTCAAAAACTGATTTGCTTCCAATCCGTTCGATGCATAATTACATAATTAGCAGAAATTACACTCTATTACGTTTTCATGTAACTCTATTTTCTAATATATTGCTCTTAGATAATGTTTAGCATCATACCTCATCTCTTCATACAAATTTAATTATCATATTTTCCAATTTTATCATGAAATTAATTTGAAGTAAATCAACAGTGCTGGAATTATATTAGAACCGGATAGCACTCATAATGGAAACAAATTAGATTTTATCAGAATATTTCCTATCTGATTTTTTTTTTATATATTATATATATTTTTATATAATTCGTATTTTAGATTTTAATTTCCGAAAGCAGTTAGCTTCATTGATTCCTCCTTGTGAGGAAATGTTCAGTATAGGAAATTTATTTATGGTATTCGAACTATTCATTTCATGTTTAGCAGGTTTGTTATTTTTGGTTTATAGTACTGCTTATTGCTTACTAAAAAGCTCTTTTGCATTAATGAAGTCGCGATACTTCGGATAACAAGTGAAAAATTTGAAGTGGTAAAAGTTTCAGTTCATAATACGCTACAATTTACATCCTCGTGCATCAGAATGGTAAATAAAAATAATTAGTAAAAAAGTTATACACGCTAGAAACAACATTCAAGTGTACTTTGACTCTAATAAAACTGAAAACTTGAAATTTAAGTCGGTTTCTATAATTCAGGTATTGATGCGTATGTATTAGGATCAATTGCACTTACAGAATTTGATTTTGAAAATGCGGAGTTGCTTACAAAAGGTATGTATCTTTAAATTGATTATTTCCAATGAAAAAAATCTAACAACTTCACGGACATTTCGCACATTTGTTAATGAATTACAGTTTCATTAAAGCAAAACTTTTGAATTTCAATGAAAACTAGTGAAAAAAAATTTCAATGAGTTTGCATATCAAAGTTCCATTTAATTTCAAAACTTACCATATACTACCACTAAAGAATTCAAAAATTTCCTCTGCTTCACAGACGAATTATATAATCCGAATGCTCTTTCGCTTGAGGAGGTAAATAAGCATCGATCAGATATACGAGGTCCAGTTGCTTCCAAAAAACGATTTCGACGAAACGGTATCAATAAACCAGCGAAATTATGGCCTGGCGGTAAAATACCATATTCCATATCACCACATTATACGAATTTAGAACGAGCTTTATTAGCTAAAGCTATAAAGCAGGTATTTCATTCCTAATATTAAATAATTGAAATCTTACAAAGAAGGAATAAAAAGGCACACTCGAAATATTGACTACATATTGGATGAAATAAGAAATTACCAAGCTGTCAACTCAACGAATGACAGTTCGCAAAAAAAAAAAAAAGAAAATTAAAATCAAAAATTTGTCTGTTAATTCTAAGAAGTGATAAATTATGGAAGTATTTTTTTCTGTTAGAACAAGTAGAGACGATTTGCTTAATATTTCCGTCATTTGAATTTATAGTTTTGTATTTATTATTTTCCGTTGACATCTAATTTCCTAATTCGCAATAAATAAGATTTTTTGCAGTATCATGATAAAACATGTCTTCGGTTTGTACCGCGTTCTCTATATGAGGGTGATTATCTTTTCATTGGTAAAGTTGATGGGTATGTTGTAAAATTTCTTCAAAAATAATTGATTGTAATATCAATCAAACATTTTACTTGAATTTTAAATTTTAGAAATTTGAATTTCAATTTTTAATTCACATCACGGACTACTTTAAGGTTGATATTCATTCAATCATTTTACTATTTGATAAAATTTTTCTTCACGTCAATCGATATATATCAAATCAGCGTTGTATATTGTAAAAAGTAAAGTATAGCTAGTAGTTTGTCCAGATTATAAAGCTGTAGAATAAATTGCAAGATGTAATAATGAAGTGAAAAATTAATTAAAAAATAAATAAATATATACTTCTGAATTTTTAAGATGTTTTTCGGAAGTTGGGCGAACAAATGGTGTACAAGTGCTATCGCTAGATGATGGTTGTTTAGAATATACAACAATTATCCATGAAATGATGCATGTTGTTGGATTCTATCATGAACATGGTTAGTTTCCGGTATCGTTATTGAAAGTTTTAAACTCTTTGACAATGGAAATGAAACGATTCGTTTCCGGAAAGTGATCTAGTAGGAAAAAAACATATTTGCATAGCAGACCTAATATGAAACCGTTTTTCGTCAAATCGTACTTGTTCATTACGATTGAATAATTTTCAAATCAAACTAGTATGCCTTAAGATACTTTAGGTAGACAGCAAGAACATTAACCAGGCAAAACCGTTACTTTAAAGTGTCAATAGGTAAAATTAATAGTTATTGGTTTATGAAAAGTAAATTTTGAGAGTTAGCATCAAAGTGATATCTTTAAGTAACAACTACTATTCCGAGCTTAATAGTCGACAAGTTTAATGTAAAAAAATAATGATTTAAGTTACAATTGTTCAAATTTCAATAGGGTTATTGTGTGAAATTTCTCATATTCATAAAATTTTTCTACTGGTTTAAAAAAAAGTTATTTTTATTTCAATTTCTTTGCCGAAATGTAAACATTAGTTTTCAATCTAACAATTAAATTAATTGATTTTTACATATACAGAACGATGGGATCGTGACGATTACATTAATATTTTTTGGAAGAACATCGATCGCAGTAAGTACCAATAATTTATTAACTTTTGTTTAAATTATCATTAGAGTGGATATAATTCACAAACTAGCTGTTTTAATTCATTTCTAAACAGAAATCAGAAACTTTCAATTTTGTGATTGTTTGAAAAACTCTATGATATATGTCTTGAAAATTTATTCGAAGTAAAGCGTAAAACTGTCAAAGTAATGATGTAAGTGTAGGATGTAAAATTAAATTTCGTCATTTTTTATTTTTTCTTCTCAAAATTGTCATCATATGAAAGGTCATACAACAATCAAATGACCTTTCACATGACAAGAATCAAATTTCCTGCTCATGTTATGTATTTGACAACGATCATAACGCCGAAATGTCATCAATTATTTTTCAATGCATAACAACATCAACTGTTATTTGCATAATAGATGTGTATTATTACATTATAACAACTGACTAACTATTCTCATAGCAAATTTGATGATTTGTAGCAGCAATCGATCAATTTGGAAAAGTTGATCTAACAAAAACTTCATATTATGGACAACCATATGATTATCGTTCTATTCTACACTACGATAGTTTGGCATTCAGTAAAAATGGTTTTCCTACAATGCTTCCCAAACAAAAAGGTATCCTTTTTGTTAAAGCAGAAATCTTTACAAAAAGATTGTTTAATTCTTAAAAATCGACTCAAAAATACAACTAGAAATAGTGAAATGGATGAATGCAAATAATATTTCCTCAATTAATAATTAATGAATTAATTATAGTTCAGCATGTGTAAGACACTCCGTATATAGCTTTTCAAAAATGATTTACATTGCAACTTTCGTATCTATATTTCGGCTTATTTGGAACTTCCAAGAAGGCCTTTTTCCACCTAGATTTGTGTAATCGATGAATTTGATAATATATTCAATCATTTAGCTAATAAACGATCAAGTGAAACCGAGTATTTATGATAAATTGTGCTTTCTCTATATGGACAGTAAGTTTTTGCTATTAACGATTAATTTGCAGGATTTGCATCAACAATTGGTAATGCGAAAGATTTTAGTGAAATTGATTTGGCAAAAATTAATCGCATGTATGGATGTTCTGAGGCATACATTACTTCATTACAGCCAAGAGCTCAGGTATTAATTTTTAACCCGAATTGTATGACCCCGAAGTGAATTAATACCGGGAAGAAACTTAAAAGAAATGTGTTGAACAAGTGATTTACATTCAGAATAAATAATATCAACGGTATCGATTATAATTTCCAAGAGAGGAGGGGAAAAAGGTGAATTAATTCGGACGTTAACCCACATTTCACATTTCATGCATTTGAATGTTTCTTTTGGGACCTTCAGCAAAGGCTAAAGCAATTAGTAAATATTGTTATCATTTTAAAAAAGTGGAATTTCTACAGAATCAGAAGTATTGCTTCAATACTTTCATGTAGAATTGAATAAAATGATCGAGCCATGATAAATACTTATAAAGTTTGCAAATCTAAAGGATAATTGTTACTTTGGTTTCATGATCTAGTATTTCTAAAATAGTTGTAATATTGTTTTCTGGTCTAAATTTAATACTTTATTTTGTGAAATGAGTTTCTTTCTTCCAAGAAAACATAAGTTTTTTTTTATTTTTTTACTATTTTAAGGAAGGAATTGAAAAATTTTGCAGAGTTCAATGATTTATTCACCATCTTTAAAACGATATGAAGTACCACCTGTGGGTGACCGCCACTTCGATGAATTTTCTGCAAAAATGGAACAAAAAGGTAACTATCAGCTTTATCGAAAAAATTTACTTAATTTATTAGGGTAAAATAGTCATTGAAAAAAAAAAAATTAATTTCTTTTCTAGATTGCAAAGATCGTATAACCGCATGTTGGATGACCCAGGATCGATGTCATTCTCAGGCTTTATTTATACTCATGAAAACATTATGTGCCAAAACTTGCAAATTATGCTAGAATCCTTTCTCAAGTATCTTTTCTTTTTTTCTAAAAAATTTAAAACTTTAATCAGCTATTGGTCTCTATCTATTTTCTCTATCCGCATTAAGGCTATTCATTATCGAACGTCCAGTTATGCAATGACCACTATACCATATGAATAAGGACACGCTCTAAATTCCCCATCTTAAAGAGGACAGGCATAGCTAATAAAACTTCTTAACCTATATTTGACACGAGATTCCTCCGCTTTGCTTCTTGTATCCTTCCTCGCGTTCATCCTCAAATGAACGATTACGGACGGATGGGAAAAACTACCACCCATCGGTTTTCATTTTTAAAATAGGTATTGTTTCATGTCATTTCTAAACAACAAACACGAACTGTTGAATGGCCTTTTATACATTCTTCTTATTTTCAGGAATAAATTGATCATTCTCAATTTTCCTTTCAGAGAATAAAATTGAATTAGAAGGGTAGTCATTTTATGATTTAAAGATACGAGTTAAGAAATTGCGGTAAGATTTCTAGAAAGTTGCTGTACCACATATTTAGGTAAGGAATTCATAATGGATTCAAGACAATCTCAAATTTCCATGATCCAAACTAAACCCACGACAATGTTGAATCGTAAAATTATAGCTCACGAATAAATATTTCAAATTTGCAAACCATAACTGGTAACAGCAATTCTGGCACTTTTATTCCCGCATGATGTTGATTTAAGGCATGATGCATAACAGTTCCTTGTTTTATTTACCGAACCGAACAATTACATTTCAGTACGGTTTAGCATTCTTTGGATGAGGTTATTAAGAACAAGGATAGCTTGGCCGAAACCATTCCATCCAATTTGTTCCAATTTAATCCCGCTTTTTTTTGTATATCTTTGCTTTACCACTTAATTCTTCTTTTTCATAAATAGTCTTCAGAATGAGTACTAAAACTTTTAGTGATTTGAATAAATGTTATTTCGAATTTTTTTTTTGATTGAATAATATTAAGACTTTTGCGATTTTTGACATCGAGGCTTTTTTTCGAGCTTCTTTATTGTTGTTATTTTCATGCGACTAAATTTAGTTTTAAATGATCAGGATTTTTGATGCGTACATGATCTGCATGGAAATGTAACTTTAAATCTTTCTCATAGTGTACATCGAAAAACATAAAATTACTTTATTGATATAACTGTTTTAATTCACTTTATGAAATGCGTTCAATTGAAAATTGAACTTGGAGCAATTTATACAAAAGGGATTACAGTCAAACAGATCTCAGGGTAAGGGGAAAACTAAAGTTTCTTGTACTGACATGGTGCTGGCATAAAAGACTTCAGCTTTAAAAGACTTGATTTGCTGGACTTTTAGAAATATTTGTGGAAAAAAACTATTTGTAGAAAAAATTAAACAATTTTAGGTCGCTTTCTATTCTAGAACTAAACATTAGCTCATTTCTTACAAACATTTGAAAGCCTATGAAATATAACACACAATACAGTGGAGTTACACGAATGATCACGGCCTGGCATTGAAAAAAAATTAGAGTGCCTTTAAGAAATGAGTTATCTAGAAATCATTTTTACTTTTCTATCCACTTTGCTCTTTTAAAAATAAAGGAAGAAAAGAATACAACAAATTAAAAAACCGCTCCTAAGGTTAAATTCCTGAATAAAAGAGGTGGGTTCGAAAACATAAACGACTTTTGCTTCGAAAACAATCATGAATCACAGATTAGAAAAAACCAAAAATAACGATGAAACTAATGGTTCTGAAGCTTTTCAATAACTGCCTTGGAAAGAAAAAAGGCACCACAGTAAATTTTTATAAATAAGATTGCAGTTTTGCACGAAAATCGCAGAACAGTACTATATACAAAACATATCGGATGATGATTCCTATTATGGGCATTTCTCTGGATTCTTCATACTCCTAAAGTATCCACAACACTAATAATGCTAGTTATGTAGTTATGGAGTCATGCTCCTTTTTAGCTAGAAGTGACGACAGGACAATTAAATTTAGGAGGAATTTGAAGAGGAGTTAAAAAGGAGCTTTGACTTCAAGATCTTACAATACGAAATATGGAGATCAATTTAAAATTTCATCTAACAGTTTCAAAATCGGGAAATAAGTACAAACAGAGAAAAAAATGAAAGCTGAAATTAAAAAAAATACCTTATTGTAAACCAAATCCACGACTATAGCTAATTGCTTTGGTAATACGCTCTCTTGTTATTTCAAGATCTTCATAATCGGGTAATAACATTACGTTATAACAGGTATGAGCTGTTGGCAGTCTGAAACCATTTTAAATTCTTCAAATAAATGATTGGGTGGTTACTGGTATTTATAAAAGCTCCAGATCACAGTCTCAAAGTTATTTCGATATTCATGAGACCAATAATCGCAGAAATATTAATATTAAAAAAAAAGCAGTGATTGTAGTACTAAAACAGGCTATTCAGAACAGCTCAGTAATCAATAAGTTGACGTTGCGAAAAAAAACCTGAAATATTTATAAACATAAGAAGAAGACACCTTTCTTTATTATCACCATTTCGAGCAATAATAACTTCTAATTTTGCTAAGCCTCCTACAGGGACTCTATCAGAGCCCGTGATGAACTGAAGCAACATTTTCTTTTCTTCTGTACTCATTGCCTTTGCCACTGTCCAGAAATCCTGAAGAAAAAAAATTATAATTATGAGCCAAGCAGTCAGATAAAAACTAGAAGTGTTTAATTATGCTTTGAATAGTATCACAAAACCAACCTTTACTGTTTGACTGGTTTCAGTAAAACCGTTTTGGTATTTTGTACATTGTGCAAGTATGTCGAAATCCAAATCCTAAAATATCTTCTAGAGCTAAAAACTCGAAAGTTCATATATATATAAAATTTAGCATACAAAATAATTCCTTCTCAATTTAAGAAGAAAAATCGTTTAAAAAATACTTTCGAATAATTTCACCGCAAATGTTATAGCTGATTATATTGGAAAGAATTCCACATACACAACAACTTGAGGAATTTCAGAACTGGATTTCCATATCAAGTATCAAGAAACAAAAGGGAAAACAAAGAAACTTACAAGTACACCACAAACTAATTGTTCGACTTCATCAGGCATAAATAATCTCCTCAACAATCCACGATTAGCTACTTTATTAAAGCCCATACTAAATGCGTCAAACTGTCGTTTCACCGAACGATTTAACAAAAAATCAGCATAACAAGCTACGAATTTCTGAAAAAAAGATCTAAAAAAAATCTGCTGCTATTCTGTGCATCCAATATGTTTTGCATCTACTGCTCCAGCTAGTAAAGCTGTGAAATTTTAGCAAATATACCAGCAACCTGGAAAATATGGTCAAACATCATCTGGAATGAATATGCTTTCCAGAAATAGTACAAACTATCTTTAAAAAAAATTATCATCTAAAAAAAGATAAGCTCCACGGGTACATCACCATAACCTTCAAGGCTTATTCTGAAAAAAAAAAAAAAAAAAAAAAAGCAAAATAAAGCTAAACAACTAAACAACCTTTTTATTGGCAAGTGTTACTGGTATATTTGCACCGTTTGGAATTAACTCCTCATCATGGTTACAGCCGTAAACATCTTTGTACGAAATTTGAAATGTATAATTGTAAATGTTTTCCACGTCATCATTACATTCAAGCAATTGTCGTAATCCACTGTATAGATCCTAAAAACGAATTTGGATTTGCCCAACAAAAAAGGGAAAAAGAATCAACGCAAAAAAAAAGGGAAGAAAAATTATGTCCTTTCAACCGAGTCAAAAAATTTACGAGTACTTCGAAAAAACTACCGAGGTTGTTTAAATTAAATCAAGCAATGAAGGACTCTTAGAAAAATTTACCGAATCAATTTGAGCAAGTTCGTCAAAAACGGCTGGTCTTGCGAGTAACTTCACGTAGACTAATGTCGGAAAGCGTACATCGATAAGAATGTTGTTGTATATGGCTAGTCCAAACAACAGTCCGATTAGACCGAATTCATCATCACAAAAGTTGCACTGGGAATTAAACCAGTATAAACCCGTTTTTTCATTTAAAATGAACATTCCTAAAACAATTATGAGTAATGAAGCAAAACAGCATAAAATAAGTAAAGCAAAATAGCATAAAGTTTGTGACGAAGGTGAAACAAATAATAAACTTAAGCAACTAACTTTAGTAATACACAGGAAAACATGTTGCTAATTCAACAAGCATAATAATAATATTTATTTCTTTCTGCAACTCTGCACATGTCAAAATACTCGAAAAAAAAAAAAATGAAAACTAGTGGAACTAACCATAATCTGGACAAAACAGTTCATCGGTTATTAACTGATAGAATTCTTTCGACACACCTCCCTCGTCTACAGCTTGTTCCCCATCAAATTGGATCCGAAGTTGCTTCTTGAAGTTAGCTGAATTGTCCATTGCAATTGCAGCAAGCTAGAAATAATACACCGATGAAGCATCTAGCTAAAAAGCTAATAGATTTCCAATGTTCCAGCTGACCACTCAACATCCATTTATAAATGAATCTCCAGCCACTGTCAGCAAAGGTAAAACATCAACTGACTGAATATTAAACGCCTAAGGAAACTTCAATATCTTGTTCCATTCATACATTGACTCTTAATTTTTTATTCGAAGATATTAACTTCCATTTCTTAATAACAGCTACTCTTTCATGCACCAGTCCACCTTTTACTGCAAAGAAAAGTTTTTTGCATCTGTGATAACAGACCACTTTGCATCCATAAAATTGAGTAGCTGCAAGACGGTGTACTTTCCCATATCGTTGTACACGAACTACTACTTAAAACGTAAAATCCTTTGATGTTATTCTAGGCTATCCTCAATTTCGTAAAAAAGGGTGCAACAAATTATTTCGAAAAATTAAATAATTAATTTTGCGGCAAATTAAGAGAAAAAGGACCGTACACTATCCAAAGCATCACGTATAATATTATCGCGACGAATGTTTAATTTCAAATACGGTTCCATTGAGACACCGAATGTTATGGCATCAGCTAATGCTTGTCTACGTTCACTTCTTTGGCGAATTCGATTATTTAAGTAGAGAAAACGTTGTTTCACTTCGGTTGTTAATATGAATGAATATTCGGGCATCACCGAAAATGCATGTCCATTTTCATATGACTAAAAAAATTCATTAGTTTTGTTTATGCATAAAACTTGATAAAGCAAGCTATATTTTAACAATAGTCGGAAGATATACTAGCATATGTTCTAAGGCTTTAACAAGTCAAGATGTCATGGCAAACGCTTGCAAACTCAATTCGGGCGAGAAAAAGCATAGCTGGTAATGTGGAGTATGGAATAGGTCGAGGGAGAGCATAGGTAAATCTATTACATGCGGTACGCGAAAGGTATATGCTTTGACGAGCTAATGCTGAGAAAATCTTAATGAAAATCCGAAATTTTATGTTGTAAATAGCAATATGGAACCTTATATGCAACAAAATCATCCTGAACTGAAATATTATCACTCAACGTTGAATTCATCAATTCTGTTAGGGGCAAACAAGTTTTCGTTACCAGCCATGCATCAATGGGTGCTTCCTTTGCTAACCGGATTTCTTCCTCTTCGTCTAGTTCAATTCCTACAAATTAACTTTTCCTTATAAAACAGAGGGCAATAAACGGGCAAGTAATCCTCACAGAAGGGAATCAATAAAACCACTCGTTACTCTTCTTTCCCGGAAAAACTATCGAATAACAACGTTGGCTTTAGAATCGTTAGAGATTTTCATCCTGAAAGCTGCCAAAATAAAGTAGATAACAAACCGTTATAAGTAAACGCCTCAAGAAATGATGAGAAATTTCGCCGCCTGTTGTTTTCTCGTGAATTTGTCCCATTATCTGAAGAAATACTGGTGATAATAGTAATATTTTAGACAATCAGTGCAGGTATAAGAATCTTCGATGGATAATTTTCTTCCAACTGAAGAAAAAAATCAGCAAGATGATTGTCGAAGGAAGTTCATACCGACAAGCTATCTTCAGGGCACTTTTTTTTTTTTTTGAGAAAAGTGTGCCGAAAGCACTTCTGTAAAAAAAATTGATTAATGGGGTAATTAGATGTTATTGATGGGCGGCTGTAGTAGTAGCAGTTGGGGAAAGATTTATTCAACCACGTACAACTAGCCAATATTCCTCCACCTTCGACAAATTCAGGGCAATTTTTGCATCAACTGTGGAGTATTAATCATAAGAGATAACCGAAAATTTTCTCAAAAAAATGACAAATAAATGACTGTATTGCCGAGACAATTAGAAGTTATTTGAAATAAAACACACTAGTGTCTGCATTCACTGCTGACAAGTCTGTATCATGGACTTCTATCATTTCATTCGTCGTAATGATATCTATAAAAAAATATCAAAATAAATGCTGGAAAAGGGTTATTTTTCAAAAAATGAAACCAAAAGATTACACAATATTATCAAGAGCTCAAAATGCCAGTACACAAAATATACTGCATAAAGTAAAAAAGACCTCAAGAATATTCCATAAATTTGTATAGCAAAATCATCAGTTTACTAATTTTTAAGATCAAGAAGGAATATTACGAAGGAAGTGAAACATACCCCAAGGCAGAATCATGTCACGTCTGGATCTGATCAGAGTTGCCTTATACAATATGGACAAGGCTTGAATGGCAGCTGGTAAAGGTTCAATTCGATCGGTAAAAAGTGGCAAGCTCCCAACTGCATCAATTACAGTTAAAACACGAAGAGTAATTGCCTAGAACCAAACAAGATTCCATGAATAGCGATGAAAACAATCAATCATGCATCCCTTTCTAGAAAAAAAACTAGAAATCGATATTCCCTGAATCAAATGAAACGAAAGTCAAGGATATGAGATACCTGCTGCATAAGGTTGATGCGTTCCTGTATCCACTGGGATCCAAAACTAGCCCACACTGATGCCAGTGCCATTTGGCCTTCTTCTGATAAATTTGAACACATTTTACATAGCGGCGTGAAGCCTACTTCGATAAATTCAAGCCACTGGACGAATGGTAATTCGAACATTAAACATATAATGTGTGTAATACCAGCTGGATCACGCTCCCATACTCGTTCATATTGTAGCTGAAAAGATTAGTATGATTACTCAGCTGATTCACAATATTGTTCAAAGACTAAATGGTACGGTTATGGAGAAAAGATTTTCTTCAATGATCAAAGAAAAAGATAAACAATTAGAAGTGACAAAGAGTTTGTCGTCGGGCAGTATCTGATCAGAATTACAACAAATAATTAAGCTTAATAAATGTATATGGTTAACTTCCTTGACCTATATGAAATTCTGAAATACCGGAAATGAATTCATTTTAGGATAATAAATCTTTACCTGAAAATCAATTATGCTACAAAGCTGAGCTACTGCACCCATCGCAGCATTCAAATAATTCTTATGTTCGTTTGTTTCGATGAAAAGCAAGCGAAAACAACGTCGTGCTGCATCCATATCCGTCGGCGATCTTAATCCAGTTAACTGATTTTACAGAATTTTCAGAGAATTTCTAATCATTAGATAGGGTCCAGAAAAGCTTGTACAAATCACTAACGAAAATTTTATAAAGAGTGTTAAGAAATGGCCGGATGATTAAAATTCAAACGCTTACTTTCCTTCCCGTAGTTGTGCGACAATTTTTGAAATTTCTTCCACTGACCGTGTAGCTTTTTCCTGCAATATACGCAACAACGAAAATAGTATAGAAATCAGCTATAAAAAGTACAAGGAGAGCATTAGATGGAAAGTTTGTAAAAATTATTGACGAAGATTTTATAAGTTGGGAAAGATCTGCAACAGCAAAGGAACGAACAATATACATTCTCTTCCGTACTTTTAATTAGCATATTTTGGTTTTCAACTACCTCATTTATCCATCCATAATAACTGCAACTCTTTTGTGATGTGTTGCTTACATACTGCATACTACTTGAATCAGACGCTGATCTGAAAATAAACTTTTATCCCTCTCTTTCGCTTTCTAAAATATAACCATCTTTCTAAAGAGCTAATCTAATTTCCACTACAAATTAGTTTCCACTAGTTTTCTTGACAGCTTGAGTTCACCACATGATAAAGGAACAAACCTTGTAAGTTCACTTGCCAGCGTACGAGAAAGTGACATTTCAGTGGAGGTATCTGAATGAGACGATTGAGTTATATCCAATGCTAATTCACTGCTTGTCCTTTCTCCACGACTGTATTTTCGATCTATCTTTTCTTCCATTTCTTTCTCTCCTGTGTTTATGCAATTTCAGCAAAAACTGCGGACATGTTTTATAGTTGGAATCGGAATTTAGGGGAACTTTATTAGTTGAAATCCAGACTCACCAGTGGAAAGGAGAGGTTTTAACCAAAGTTCTTAAATAATAATTTACCACAGTTAACAGCGATGGAAGAAGTATCTGTCTTGGTTTCTAACTGGAGTTCTGCACCATCCACATCGGCCTGCGCTCTTCGTTTCCGTTGTGAAACTGATTGTTGTTCAGTTGATGTACCCATTACTCCAGAATCGATTGCATTCTGCAACATTTGGAAAACACCCGTCAAATAACTTGGAATTTAATTCCTTTCCTTTTAGTATTATTTAAATTTCCACTTGTTTCTCATTATGCTCCCTTCTTAGTATCACTTTGAATTTTCCCATTTAAAATTACCGAGAGATATTCACAAAGCAAGAGAAAAATTACCCCTTCTAGCTGTGTTCGAAAACTGTTACTGCGAAATGAACTCAGCAGCGCTATACGACTGCCTAATGCACGTTCCAAATAAGCTCTTATCCAATACCAATCACCCTTTGCCCGACACTTTTCCAATAATTTTTTCACTGTTTCTTCATTTAGTGATTCCTGTGGATCTATCGCCTCCACTGTCAAAAATTCTGTGAATTCGAAATTCAGAAGCTGACAAACCCACAAAACATGAATATAACAATCAATGATAAGAAAAAAGCAGCAAACAAGTCTTCATCAAATTATGAAAGAACGATCAAAATTTGCATAAATGGCATTAAAATATACTAATGGATAAAGTGAGAAAAGCACCCGATGCTCTTCTAGAGGGAGGAAGAGGAGGAGAAGGAGAGGAACGGTCGGTGATTATAAAATATAAGACAAATCCAGGGATGGCAGCGAATTCATTAATGATGGAAATAATGCACTGTCAACTGACATTTTGGAGATGATTCGTGAACAATCATCCAGAAAAGAATACGTTTGATTCAATTTATCAAGAAGTAATAAACTGATTATTTTTCACACATTTCTCCTACCAATTAAGATCAAATATTTTCGATGAAATAAAGAACTGTAACTATAATTTACCCGGAAGTGGCTCGCATAATCGTGCCTTATCTCGCAAACAGGTAATTGCTCGAGCTGCAGCTTCATTACTTGTCAATTTGGGCAATTTTCCGGATGATGCACAGTTTTCATTGGAACAATATAACCGTCCACAACCAACTAGCAACTGCAACACAGCAAATAACTAATATGAAATAATCCTAGAAGCAGCATTTTTCTATGAGGAAATATAATTATACATTACTTTTCTTAGCGTTTAAAGTAGCTCTACGAGATCCCAGACTAACTAGTTTGAATTTAAAAATGAGATTAGACTGTAGATTAACAAATCTCGACCTCTAAATCCCACCAAGCAAAAAACTGAGCGATAAATGTTCAACATCAAACCATTTAAGTGAAATTATCAAATTTCGCGATAAATTTTTCCCCAGTCACACTTTCACTGGAGTAGATGAGGAATATTCATATTAAAGATTGGAAAAAAATGGAGTTCTATTTAATAACTCCCTTCCACTATACAAAATTTAAAAAAAAAAAAGAACTGTTGAAAGAAAGAATTGATATCAAAGATAGAACACATAAATTCTTTCCTAACTAACCCACAATATGTAACGAATCAGATAATTTGTTCTAACCAGAAATTCGACATGAAACTTAATGAGCTGAAAAGCTAACCTGTTTATGATACTTCCCAATAGCTATTTTCATGGTTTGTGGAGGTCCATGTCGATGAGCATTATCATGTTCTCGTTCATCAGACCCATTCATTTTGAGGAAAAAAACCACCGACGTACTCTACTCCTCTCCAGAATTATTTCCGGACTATGGATCCGGAAAACAATCAAGGCAACAATACACCCAAATAAAACCACATATAAAAAACACACACAGATAAACAAGCACACCCAAACCAGAAAATCATTACAACGAAAACGACTACAATACAGTATCCAAAGTTTCGTTCCGAGATCTACTTTAAAAATTAAAAATTTTGAATTTTCAAATTTCAATAGGTGAAAATTGCTACGATCAACGATTTCGAACTGAAAATGATTGTAATTTGAAAAATTTGAAATCTAAATTTCCACATAATTACGAAGTGAAAATTTTGCATATCTTTTGAGGACTTCAAAGTATGAAAATATATTTTTATCTGTGCACACGTGTATTCTGTATATGTATGTTATAGCAAGAAACAAGATTTCTTTTATTTATTATTCATATATGATAGAAGAATAGAAAAAGCTTTGCTATTTTATTGATTTCAAATTTCAAATAATAAGTTTCCGATAGTTTAATTTGCATATTGTACATTTGGTGCAGAAAAAAAATTAAGAGTATCAATTCTTATTTCTTCACTTCATACTATGCCATCTTGTACCATTTTTATTAGCTAAATGAGTCCATTTGAATAAATTGATGTTTTTTGGTGTAATCAGCTGTAATTTTATTTTGTACGATTCAATAACAATTATAATTTTCCCGGTGAATTTCTAATGAAATTATACAGTTGATAATTTCATTAGAAAAAATAGAATATATACCATTGAATGATTTTCAGCAATTTTCTTTCGTTTACCTTTTTTTTTTAACTTACAGCAAAAAAAAATTGGTAATTGGGTAATGATATGCATAAGCAAAAACCTATCGGATCTTTCGAACCTTTTACCAAAGGCATGAAAGGAAATAAATGATATATGTTTTGAGTCGTAGAAACAAAATAAGTTTCCATTTTCTTTTCCTGAAGAGAGATAGGTCATTATAATTATATTTATAGACTAAATCGATTATTTAGTTCCATTTCAAGCGTATCACATATCGAACTGATTTCAATTAGCCAAAGACTTAAAGTACCGATCAACCACTTGTACCACTTTTGCTGTCTTTTACAATTGCAACAACCATTGCTATTGCTGTAATTAACATAGACTTGTTGTTATAATTACTTACAATAGTGAGTAAAGCTATTTGTACATATTTCAGACGAACGATAAGTTCGATTTTATTTATTTGAATTCAAGAAGATAATTGAAATTTATACATCCCAAATAATTTAGAAGAAATTTCTGCAAACATTTGAAAATTTCCCGTCAGTGATGCTCCTTTAAAACATAAATCATTAATCATTATATTCAATTTTTCAAAACCAAAGACTTAAATGGAGCTATGAGAATTGGTGCTGAATAAATTTAATAGTTGATGAAATAGGAAATTTATAAGGAGAAGTAAAGAAAAAGAGAGATGTCGAACAATAGCAGATGGTCTTCGAAGAAGAAAATTACAGAACTTCAAAGAATTATACGGAAATTTACAGGAATTGCAGGAAGATTATCAATATATATATATATATAAACAGGAAATTATGAAATAGCAAGGTCAACATAAGGAGTATTCTGAAGGATAGTAATATGAGCAAATGGTCAACAGGTGCTACTGCATTTGATAAATTTTATAATCTGCTTCTTATTATCTAATTCTTAAATCTTCAAATAATGAGTATAGTTTTTTTCTACTTCACCATTCATAAGAATTGTACAAAACTGAACTATTTTCTTGAAAATAAAGTAAGGTTGGCAAACAAAGATTTCGTGATCTTTAATTTTAAAAATGCTCCCTTAAATAAATACAGCTATGAAATTTCCATTCTTTCTCGCTTTATTTAACGACTACTTCTATGGGAAGTAGAATCTCTTTAAATTAAATTAAGAACACAAAGTCTTACTCTTACTGAAACTACGTCATCGAATTCATGTAATGCTGTAGTAAAATTATCCTATCTAAAATTTGTTTAACTGAAAGAAATTAAATTCAACCTTTCTAAATTTCCATGTATATTCATTCATTCCTTCCTAAAATAGTTGACTTCTGAGTATGTCAATTTGAATAATAAAATGGGAAATTTGACATGAAGAAAGTATGAAGAATGAAAGTTTATTCTAACGAGTGCATATTCTTGTGATTAATTTTATTTGTAGAAGAAGAAGAAGAAGAAGAAAATGGACTAAGGTTCCTTTATTCATGTATCCTTACGATATGATTGGGAAGAGGCGACCTGTTCGTTGGTCATTTCTCATTTCTCCTCCCTATGCAATTCATCAAAATTGATTATTCACTGTCTGGGATCCTAACAATTCGTCACTCTACTATATATCATTTGCAGAATGTGAAATTTTGAAAATTATAGTCTTTCCCTTGCAATCTTCTCTTTGATTGTCCGTTCATCCATCTGTTTGCATGTCTTTTTTTTTTTATTTATTTTAATCTAATTTTAGGTCCAAACGTATATCAAATGTTTGCTCATTTGATTATTTATTAAAAAATTTCAGCTGATTTCAAAATTGGTCATATGAGACATTTATTATTTCCTCCCTTTTCATTTGATAGCTAAAGTTCTGATCATTTCGATCATCAAGTTTTAAACTTCTCTTCTAGATGCATTCTTTTGATATTGAAAAATTCTTCTGTGTTTCTCTTCTTTTTTTTTCACCTTTCATTTGAAACTTAATATTCTTACTTGATCTTTCTCGATAAGTTTTATCGTGCAAATAATTATTTGAAAATGACAACACAAAGTTGAGACCATGGTTTGTCATCACCCTGTGGTCAAGAAATCAATCTGATAACATTAAATATGATCAGTAAATATCAAGTACCATTATAATTAGACTCTTTAGTGTCATCCGTAGTTTTTTATACTTTGCTAGCAAAATGCTCCAGATGGATGTGTCAATTGGTTACTGTAAAATGTTTTACAGTTGCACTGATCGTTTCCACTTTCATATCAAAAGAGAAACTTCTATGCAATTCAATAAGTGAATGCTAATGATAGAGTAATTTCTCATATTTCAGAAATTTACAATTTGCTACGTGATACTAAAAAATCGACTATATGGTGATATGTAGTGATTCAGATCCGAAAGTTGCTTAAGACTCTCTAATTATTCAAGTTTAATCATAGTTGTATTGGCAATGAAATGATTAAATGAGCTGTGAGGAACAGTTGTCATCATATATTTCTAAATTATTCCTTTTATTCTTACCTTTATTTATTTAAATATTTTTCTTAAAGTTTAAAGAAATTCAACTAACCACATAGGAGGATCATTTCTAATTAAATTTTATTCGATTCATATTTGGCAGAATGATTTCATCAGTTATTTTGGATTGTTTATAAAGATTAAGCTTCATAATTTTTTAAAAAGAATTTTTGAACATCGAAATTTAAAATATTTACCATTTAAAATGAACTAAAAATATTTATTATTCCATCAAAAGTTGGGATGATAAATATTTTTAGATCATTTTTCAAATGTTTGCTTTCTATTTCTTGGAAAAAATACACCATTTTCAGCTGAAAAAGTTTTAATGACTTTAGAGGAATTCAAAAAAAGGATGGTTTTTTTTTTTGGATTTTGTAAAAAACAGTTCAATTCTTGCACATTTTTGACAATTAATGGTTACGTGCTATGAATTATGATAAAGCTATCAATGTGGAAGTGCAAACAATCTAACAATCTAACAAATTTTTGGGACAATTTCAGTGTAAAAAGAGACCTCACTCTGTTGAAAATTCGATTCCATCGAGATCTTCGTTTTCAAATTCCCCTATTAATAGTTCTTCGTCGGATAACGGTTCGAAGTGTATAAATACAATGCAATACTTTCCACTATTATCATTCCAGAAAATTCATCGAACTGAAAAGGATGGAATGAAACCATTTACTTTTAATGCACATGTACTTCATATCTCGTCGCAACTGCTCATTAATCCATTTAACAAAATATAATGACCTCTTTTGCTTTATAATACTATTTATTATTGATCACCTACGATGATGGATAGAGACGGAATTCTTATGATCGCGGATAATTTGAAATTATGAAAAGAAAACTTATGTAATAATATCAGCGATATTGATACATCAGTTGATCCGAGCTTCTTCCTCTTACCTTAATGAAATTCATCAAATTGCATCATTGAAAATATGTTTAATGATAATCATACACATCTCCCATGGCATAACATTTTCAAAATGGATAACCTTGAATTTATCATTACGTCCATTCACGTAGACAACAAAAGGCATACAAAGAAACTGGAAAGTTTCTTCCTTTTTCTTGTACAACAAAAGAGAAAATTAAAAGGAAATAAAAAAGTTTGTTTCATTAACAAAAATTAATACCAATTCATTTTACAAATTTCTTTTTTTTTTCTTGAAAACGACGAGAGAATTTGTTGACAGTTTCGACGAAAAACAAATGCCGTAGGAACGACAGCAATCAAGAAGATAAAGTGTGTGGTTGAAATCTTCCCTTTTGTTCTCACAAACTTAATACATTCTTTTTTTTTTTTTCATTTCCCTTTCATTACTATCTGAGAATTTTTTAATTAACATCAATAAACTTTTGAAAAATGAACAAATAAAGAGGGAAAAAAAAAAGGTAATTGTTGATAAATAGAAATCATATTTTGGCAAGTTTGTTTTACAAGTATTCTAAATTTCATAAAATTTGGTCGGAGTATATCGAATATTTTGTCATCACTTGTTTTAAGTTCTATAGGAAAAAAAAAAAAATTCTAAACGATAAAACATTGCAGTTTTAGATAGCAGAGAAGGTAATAAAAGGCTATTTTTTGGTATAAAATGTGATATCACCGGAAAATATAACTGTTTTAGTCAAAATATTAAAATAATCGAACAACCGTATTGATTCTATTCCTAACAGTGATAATAAAATTTCTTCATAAACTGGACAATTTGCTTTCTTTCCGTATGCGGAATATATTCTTTCCTGCTTCTTTCCCTTCTAACCCTATATCGATATGACGAATAACACGACAAATTAACCTCTACTGATTTAATGATTTATAATAATATCATTATATAGATAACAAACAATAATGTATTTCATTATGATATATAGCAGTTGGTGTCCTAGAAATGTTTTACATGGAAAAAATAATCTCTCGAATCATCATTTCATCTATTGAAATACAAATGCACAAATCATTTACTTCATTGAGGAAAATATTCTTTTTAAAAAAAAAAAAAAACTAATTATTTCTTTTATTAAACAGCAAACGATTCTGAAACTGAAACACTTATCATTTTTGGGTCTCAAATTAAATTCTACCAATTGAGTGCTTTCTACTGAATGGCACTCTTTATTCTTGGTGATAAATCTAATTGATATGATGATCATATTCATATATCAGTGTAGTAAATATTAAAATTCTTCCCTTGAAACCAAATATTTTAATATTTTAAGCAAACATTGAAGTCAGTTCGTACTTTAGCAATCAATAATTCTCCATCTGTTGTTTTGGTGTTTTTCTTGCTGCTACTTATTTACCGTTTAAATCAAGTTGTATAGGTAAAGGAAGATGAAAATAAGTATTATTAAAAGTATCAAGATTGAATTTAATAAGTGATATTATTAGAATTGCTTACTCTTTTTATAAGATTCATTGTTTTCTCAAGTTTATTAATGGATTTTTTTGTCAAGTTCGTTTTACTTTTTTTAAATTATTGCGAAACGGGAAATGTAGAGAGAAGACTGATGGCACATCATCTTGCTATCAATTCCGAGCACCACAGAAGGGACGTCACGTGTATTCACGACACCGATCATCGATGGATCGAAGTGGTTCCTAGCACTGAGGACGTCAATTCGCGATCGCAGATGTATCCTTTGAAAACTAAAACATCCATTCATTTACTTCCTGTCATTCTTCCGCTGTTTCTTTGTCTCCTTTTAAGGTACCTCTGAACCGATATGCAAATTGCGCAGTGGTGACGATAGATAATCGTGGATGATTTGAGACTTCTTAATTATTACCAAACTTGAAATGCCTTCTGCATATTCGGCCCATTTCTTTGTCTTTCACGGTGAAATGTGGAGGTCACTGTCTACGGTACCACGGGCACAATTGACACATGAAACGACATTAACATCGTTTTCATTATTGTCGACGTCATAATCGTCATTACCATCATCGCTATTACGTTATCTTTATCATCATTGTCATTATTATCACCATCCTCATCATTTATATTATAATCACTATTGTTATAATTGTAGTTCAAACTACATTATTTTGTTTCCTTCGCTTATTCTTACGGTAACTTTTTTAAAGGACTCTAGCAAAGCGCCAAGTTAGTGTAGTAGCCATTGTTCTCTTCGTTGTCTACATTGATTTAATTTCAAAAAATTATCAATTTTGTAATCAATCCTCGTTTGGATATGGGTCGGCACGAAAAGACACTATGGACACAAACTGGACAACTTCCTACAATATAATTTGATAATAGCTCCAAATGGTGACCTTCATAGTTTCCCGCTTCTGCAACAGCTGCAGGAAGTACTGCATTAAACTACAAAGATCCTCTTCAAAGTCAACAATAATTATATTTTTAAAATATGACATGTTTTCTGTGTGGCACGACTTTAATTACTTGTAAATTAGTTGCTCGATCTCGAAGTCAAGAGTGATCTTTCTAACTTCTTTGATTTATTTAAGTACATTTATCTTATCGAATTTTCCTTGAGTACCTCTCAAATCCTACTAAGTATCCTTCTCGAATTCAAGCGGTGCTTGAAACAAGTTTTGACTATTGTATGTCAGATTAGTTTACTACTAATTTGCCTTTAGTCAGGTAGATTTTGTGTGACTGATATCATACATCTAAATAACCTAGTATTTAACTTATAACCTTTGATCTTTGACAATTTCATCAATTCTTAAATTTTACGCATCGTCTGGCCTACTACTATCCATTAAAAAAAAAAAAAAAAAAGTAGAAAATAAAACAACTGTTTGATCGGTATTTTATTTTAATCGTTTTTTTTTTTACATTTCTTTGTTAGTCAGTCTTTTTTTTTGTTAAATTTAAATATTCCCTATAAAAGATGATACTTTTCCCAAAATAGATAACAAAAATTTTTCTAATATATTCCACTGACAACAATTGATTTCCGTTCTTAAAGTTAAAAGCAAAGCTTCAATATTTTGAGTGTAATTTTTTTCTTTCGCTCATTTAATCCTTTTGATGAAAGAAATTTGATTCATAATCATTGCTGCTAATACAGCAGCAGCAGCAACAGCAATAGTAGTAGTAGTAGTAGTAGTAGTAGTAGTAGTAGTAGTAGTAGTAGTAGTAGTAGTAGTAGTAGTAGTAGTAGTAGTAGTAGTAGTAGTAGTAGTAGTAGTAGTAGTAGTAGTAGTA
>JABVXV010000466.1:0-37915 GCA_013365325.1 Dipetalonema caudispina | reverse complement strand
TAATAATAATAATAATAATAATAATAATAATAATAATAATAATAATAATAATAATAATAATAATAATAATAATAATAATAATAATAATAATAATAATAATAATAATAATAATAATAAACAAATAAACAAATAAACAAATAAACAAGTACATAACTAAATAAATAAATAAATGAATGAAGTGAATTATTATTGTAATTATAATACCAACAGTAATAAAGTACTGCTTACCCAACTGTTGGCGCGTTGCAAAATGCGAATTGCTATACATCGTACAAATGGACATATAAAAAGAGGGGAGGAAGGAAATCGAAAAATTAATAATGTCTCTAACCAACTAACCAAATGTCATCATATCCATTATTTCCTGTTTCACTCTAATCATTTGTTTTATTCACAACACCTTTATTATAGGTGTGAAAATCAATTGCTGGACGACACATTTTGCTATAACCATGATTATTGCAGTGAAATCAAAGCGATATTTATATTCCAATTGTTATTGCATGAGTAAACAAAATCATATAATGGTAAAAAATAAAAAAATCTTTATTTGAGCAAAAATCAAATAAAGAATAATTGTTTGCATATCAATAATTCTTTATGCATACAATAAGATATCGTAACGTATACTATCTTATCAAATTTTTTATTATAATTTTTTTTCTTTTTCCTTCTCTTTTCTTCTCTTATTCAATTATTTCTGTATTGGTTGACTTTGAAATTTGATAGTTTATGAAAAAAAAAAAAAAAAGGAAAAAAATCGGTGATATTAAATTTACGAAATATTTGGGACAAAATAAAAATTTTGCATCAATCCAATAGTAGTTGAGAAACATTGAGATTAAATATCATCAACAAATTCGCTATAATCAAAACATGATATGCCAAGAAAAACATTTATTTGGTGCGAAATAATTGGTATGTGATACATCGTTAATGCTAAAACTTTTCTATACCAAATTATCGGCTTATCGGATGATTTTTTCTTCTTTTTTCTCAAAAAATTCCGGACTAATCAACTGAAAATTCATACAAATTACCAGTGATATATATTAAATGAGAATTATGAATTTCACAAAATATTTCATTTGCACTATTAAATATGATGTTAAACTGATTTCATTTGTCATAAATATGTCAAAGATAAAAGAACCACACACTGATTATGATCGTTCACATCGATTAGGCGGAACACAAGTATGTTATGCCAGATCGGCAAAAATATTAGGTTAAGCTAAATTCTTTTGCTGGGATGCTATGAAAAAATATTTTGCGACTTCTATTTCGTTTATTTCTATTTCTTATTATTCTTCCTTTCTGTAAATTGTAAACAAAATTTGCTTCGATTTTTGGAATAGATTCAAATGAAACAGTCCATTCACCATGATGAAGAAAATAATTTTTGCAAAAGCTCTCATCGATATCAAGCATCTGACACCCCGTATCCCCTTTCCTCTTCTCATTATTTATTCATTAAGCATAATTATCTTCTTCATTACTGATATAACCAAATGATGTTGATGGAAGCTTGCATTTGAAAGTGCTTTAATGTTTACTTTATGCAAACAATAATTGGAATTTTTCCGGAAATTAAATGGTTTAAAGCAGTTAGTTAGTGAATAGAATGATTTAATTATTTGTAATGACAGCTTTGGGAATTTTTATCCACATTCTATTTAATTCATTTATTTATTTTTCTTGCTAATTAAAGTGAAAGAAAAAATGGATGGGAAGTAATTATGCTAGATGATCAAATTTCATTTCATATTCAACAGTGTTAACATAATTATATGAATGGATTTTTCAATCATATCAAAAGAAAGTAGCACAATATGCTTATGATTTCCATTTTCTAAATAATTAAAAAAAAAAAAGAAATTCTACCCAGCATTATTCAACATACTATTTTCAAAAGTCGATATATAAAGATTGATATATTGCACTTTATCAAATTTTAATTTCATTTATTGCGGATTCAGTAACAGTTCATCAATCTCCGTAGCTTATTTCCGTGAATTTCCAATCGCAGTGCATTATTTCGCATTCAGTCTGATGTAATCCTCACTCAATCACATTTCCAGAGCTTTTTATGCATCAAAATAATTTTCTACGTCGGAATAATTAATTATTTGCTTGTTTCAGTGATGCAATTCATCGAAACCTGAATTTATTTTCGACAGCAACATTTTCCAATTCAACAGAAACGTTTTTTAGAGAGAAGTTTGAAATGATAGAAATGAATTGTTGAACCATTTGTCATTAAACTTCAATCTTCCACTATTTTTTTTTTTTTTTTTTTTTTATTTGCCGTTTTACACTAAGGTTGTATGATGGAATAACAGTTATTATTATATGAAGATACTGAAAAATTGTTATTAAAAAAGATGATTTGTCACTTATGTGACAAAATAAATGCATAAATACAAATATAATTAAATAATTACTGTTATAATCATACTGTAAGAAGAAAAGATAAAAGAAAAGAATTATGATTGTAATGATTCCATTTTTGAAGTATACAATTGTAATAGCGGAAAAATGTCAAACATAGGCCTGAATTTATTTGGTAGGCCAGTTACATATAAACTACTGCATATTATTACAATAATTTTTTTCTTCTTCATTTTTACCTCTTTTCGATTATCATTTCTTCCTTGTTCAGTTACAAGAAAAAAAAAAAAAAAAAAAGACAAATCTCCCTTTATTGCTCAATTCCATCTATAAAAAAGTTCACTGATCCGAAAACATTTGCTAAACTTTATAGATATCTGTATTTGATTTTTAATGCTAACCTCATATTTTAACCTTGTATTTATCTCGGCCTAATATTTGTCTTGACCCTCATCTTTATTTTGACTTTATATTTCAATCTTAAATAATCTAGCCTTATATTTATATCATCATTGTAATTCCGAACTATTTAATGCAATTCATATTACATTTTTTGAAGGTCAATGTATTATATATATATATATATATATATGTGTGTGTGTGTGTGTGTGTGTGTGTGTGTCAGAATGAAAAAAGTACTTTTTCTTGCTTCTAAAACAGAAGGACAATTTGCTTAAGGGATGTATGCTTAGAGTAGAAGCCTTAGTCGTTGCTGCTGGTGTGTATGTATGTGTATGCATGTGTATATGCATGCATATGTATGTGTGTGTATATGTGTGTATGTGTGTATGTGTGTGTATGTGTGTATGTGTGTGTGTATTTGTGTATGTGTGTGTGTGTGTGTGTGTATGTGTGTATCCGTGTACATATCACATCCTGCAAATCACTTATCTCTTGTCTAAATTTCATTTCAAATCTCCTCCTCCTCCTCTTTCATTTTTCTTTTTCTTCGAAAAATTTCTGTTTAAACTACTTGATGTCCCAACAGGCAATTTTTCTCCTCTTTTCTTTGATATATTCGTGAATTTATAATTCATTACATTTTAAATTACGATTGATTATGTAAAATTACTCATCAGTTCTTTTTTTTCTTTTTTGAATTAATATTACTCCATTCATTTATCTATTATTGATTAAAATCAATGAAAGATTTCCATGTTTCCCTCCAGTCGTTTATTTATTTTTATTCAGTGAAGAGTCTGAAACAAAAAAAAAAAGAAAAAAAAAAAAAAAAAGAAAATGAAAATGAAAAAATTCATCTTCCTATTTATAGTTTCAAAAATCTAAAGTAATACAAAAGAATTCATTTTGGAACGAAATGAATTCTTTTTTTTTTTTTTTTTTCTATCATTTATACATCAAAACAATGGCAATATTTATTATTTTGTTGCAGGATAAATTTTTATGTTTTAAATAAGCTGTAAGAATTTCATTTTTTGTTCGTTTTTTTTTTTTTTTTTTTCGAATTGCAACATTTCGTCCACAAATTATCAGTTAACAATTGGAATTATAAAACATTTGCTTGAAAAATTTGCAATTTAGCATTTGCTAGATAAAAATGAAATGAACTGATAAAATATTTCTCTTTGTTTTCTAAAAGATTAAAATTTGTTGTTTTTGTTTTTCATGTTCCGTTTCGTTTTCAACAAGCATCGAATCAAAAAAAAAAAAAAAAAAAAGTGGTTAGGTGCGAAAACTTTTTCCAATAAACTTCTCTTTCCTCAATTTCTTTTTCCATCACTTTATCCTGTCATCTTTTCTATTCATTTAATTTCCATTATTTTTTCCTTTTTCTTTTTTCTTTTTTTTTTTTTTTTTTTTGATTATTATGATTTTCTTTTATTGTTTTTTCCTCATCCCACCCCTTTTTCCAATTCTATTTATAGCATTAAAAATGGATAAATTAATGAGAATTGATGAAAATTACTAGGAAAATTGAATAAGAGAAAGGGTGATGTCAACATCACCCTTTCTCTTACTTTTTCTTGTCAAACTAACAACCTTTCAATTCTCTTTAACTTTCATTATTTGCTATTGCAAAAGCTTCTAAACAATTTGCTAATATGGAAACAATTTAATTTTTCTATTTTCACTTATTTCCTTTCTTTTTTCCTTTATTATTATATTGCAAAAGCCTCTAAACAATTTGCTAATATGGAAACAATTTAATTTTTCTATTTCCTTTCTTTTTTCCTTTATTATTCTTTAATTGTTTACATCTATTTTTGGGCATATTATTCGTCTCTTTTCATATCATATCAATTTTTATTTCATTTTCTCTATCTTTACTTTTACGTCATATCTTAATTTTATTAATTTCCTTTTGCTTTCTCATTCCTTCCTTTATCCCTTTGCTATAAGATGTTTGGAAGTTCTTTTTTTTTTCGTGTAATTTATTAAAAATATTAAAAAGAAAAAAAAAAGTTTCTTTTAATCTTTTCAAAAATGTTTACTTATTATTTCTGAAAAATTGAGAATGCATAATCATTGACATATGCATAATTTGTAAATAATTTAAATGAATTTTTAGCATTTGATAAATGACATTGTATGTGTTGAGATATTGTCGTTTGAAAGTCGTTAGAATAAAGCATGCTTAAAATACATTATCCTTCGTTCTGTTAAATTACTGTGTAATTAGCAAATGTTTTTCTTTCCTTTCTTCCTTCCTTCCATCTTCTTTCATTCATCTCATTCTGAGATTTTGAAAACTTTGGATAATTTTTAAAATTTATGTACTCTTTATTCATAATTACTCTTTTTCAAGCTTATTAGTAGTATTTCTGGATTATCCTTGGCCGATAGACGATTTATTTTTTGTCGGATGAGCAAAAAAGCCAAACTTCACCGTTTCCTTCCAACAAGTGTCTTCGTTTATTCTTTCCTTCCTTTCTTTTTCTTATAAACGGTTTTACTTCGTTTTTCTTTTTTCGTGAAATCAAAGGAAGAATTTAGAATGCTTCAACAGAAGTACTTTTTGATAGAATGCTCGATCGCTTTGATTCTCCTGTTAGATTATTTCCTTCCTGAAATTTCAATTATATTATTGTACATTACAATTCGGAATTATATGAGAATTATAATTTTGCAAAAAATTTTCAAACTGTAAAGTTTATTTTAAATATTCTAACGTAAGCAATTAGGTAACGAAAGATTAATTACGTGAAGTAGAACTAACTGCTTCAATCTCTTTTTTTTCATTCTTTTTTTTTTCTTTTTTTTTTTGTTTTTTTTGCAATGAATTGACAGGTTTTGCGGGGGATCGGAAATTTGCTCATTTCTTGTGAAAAATAATCAAAATTGTCAAAAAAAAAAAAAAAAAAAAAGAAAAAAAGAAAAAGATGGAAAAAAAAAAAAAATTGTTGGACTTGAGAAAATATATAATTGAGCATTTATTAAAAAAAAAAAAAAAAAAAAAAGAAAATTGGAAGAAGTAAAAAAATTTAAATTGAACAAGGCAAATATAAATTATAGTCGTAAAAAAAAGAATGTGACAAATAATCAATAAATGAAATTTTCTTCTTTTTTATATATGGAATATCAACTAATTATCCATACAGATTTTTCATTCCTCTGTTTCATCCCGCATTCCCCGTAATCCCTTCATTCCTTTTATATACTGCTTGTAGTATTTTTATTTTGAATTTTTTTTCCAAATTATGAAAGATTAATTCAAACATTTTATTATGTACATATAGTACAATTAGAGAAGTTCTTAATTTCTGCCAAATAATCCTTCAATTAATGATGATTGAAATAACATTTTAATTTTTATTTAATTATGCTTTTTTTTTAGAGCAATCATTTTCTGGTAGAAAAAAAAAAAAAGCACTTTTGTTCTTTCCTCTAAACTTAAAAATTGAAGACTTTCAATTAATTATCCGTGGCGAAGAATTAGTTTCACTGAAGAAATAAAATTACACAAATATGTAATAGCAATAATAGTGCTGAAATTATGAAAGTGATATGAAAATTGATGGGAATAAATAAATAACAAAATTTATGCTATTTTTCGTCTCCAGTTTATTGAAAAGGGAAATTTCCTCGTTATCTATTTTAAATTTTTCATTATTTCTTTCATTTCTAAATTCATATTAGTTCAAAAATTTTTGTAAACAACTAAAATTAAATAAAAAAACAAAACAAAACAAAAAAAAAAAACAAATTTACGACGATGAATTCTTTTCCCTCAAATTTTTCATTATTTTTTTTTTTTATTTTTAAATTCATATCATTTAGCAAATTTTGTGTCATAAAAATTTTTCGCAAACAATTAAAAAAAAAATTTTTTTATTCATTTAATATATTGGAAAACATGTTTTCATGCTGCTTATCTATTCATTCAACAATGATTGTTGCCATGACGCTGCTTTCTACATTCCATTCAATTTTGACAACTTCACTAATGCAAATAACATATGCCTTCAACTTTTGGCAACGTTTTTCATGATCAAAGTTTAAACCTTCTTTTTTTTTTTCTCCATTTTTTCTTTCTAACTTTTAAGCAATAAACATCATATAGCACTATATTTTATGCAGTAAACTTATAAAGGGCAGAAGAAAAAATTTTAAAAGTCAAAAAAAAAAAAAAAAAGATGGAAAAAATTTAATTTCAATCCGTAAATGCAAATATATGTTTATTGAGAAAATTCGAAAAAAAAAAAATTAAACATTAGGATAACGTGTTTTTTTTTTTTTTTTTTTTTTTTTTTTTTAAGAAAAAAAGAAAAAGGAAGTTTATTAGGAATTTTTTATGCTATGTTATCATAGGTTGCAAAAAGTTGATGAGAATAATAATAAAATATGAATAAATTTGTTTCATTTAAATTCAATCTTCTCTCAATCTCTTTTTATACAATGAATTTTTATTTCACAATTATTTAACAAATGGAATAATTTCAGAAATAGAAATAGATGTCCGTTATTTCAGCTTTACGAAACGTACATATATATTTTCATGTTTTCTTGGGATCAAATGCAATACCTTCTCACTTTCTTTCTTTTTTTTTTTTTTTTTTTATATACTTTTAAAAATTGCACTACAACTTTTTTTTTCCTTCTTTTGAAAGTTAAAAGCTAAAATTACGAGCATATTTCCTCTCTCTACTACAAATTATTCCCTGAAGCTTTTATCCGTTACGAAATTGTTGACTTGTTATGTTGTCGCAGTTAGGAAATGACAAATTACTAACATTTCATGAAACGGATAAAAGTAAGTGTCAGTTGATTCGTTGCATTGGCTTTGCGCTCAAACTTCTTTGAGCAAAATTTTCAAGCATCAGTGTCTAAATTTAAATGGACACTTTTTTTTCTTCTTAAAAAAAAAAAAAGAAAAAGAAAAAAAGGGCAAAAACTTCCCTTCAGAGTTTTCCTCCTTTTTCTCCTACTGTTTCATTCCTTTTTAGTCTTTCCATCGCTTGTGATTTCCATGAATTTCGCTGATCAAAAAAAAATAAATAAATAAATAAAAAATAAAAAATTGTTAATGGTTGTTTTATTTTTTTGGAAAATTTAATTTTTTGTTACGATCAACATTTTTCATTTAGCATTTCGTACTTTACAACTAATTTTTTGCAACTATTTAGAGAATTCATCGAAAATGTTGGTATAAAAATTAGTAACATCATTTTTTTTATGATGGTCCACCGGAAGAAGTGATTAATTTTAAGAAAATATTTGATAACAGAATGGAAAATTTTCTCTTTTTCCGTTTTCTTTTTTTATCCAAATGAGGAAATTCGGTGATATCTTTTTGCAAATATAAAAGTGATATTAACCTTAGTTTTTTCTTCTAATCCACAATGAATATATGTAAATTAGAAATAGTTTTAATGGTAATAATTTAGTTTACTGAATCATCAATTCATTATAACAGAACATTATAGTAAATAACAAATCTGATTGATTGATAAAACAAACATCCAACGAAAATTGTTTCATCAAATGAATCATATGTTTAAATAAATCTTAATGGTGCATCATCGTTGCATGACAAATTAATAAGAGTTTTCAGTGATGGAAACAAATGGATAAGGACTCGTGAAACTGGAGAGATTACGGCTTCGGGATTATTTTCAGTGATGAGGCTAAAACGGCACAGCAGGAAAGCATCGAAGAGACGATCGGAATTAACATTCGATCTAAGTGGTTTGACTAAAGTACTCAAACGTACACGATTAACAAGAAATGAGTCGGTTTTCCATTTCCTTTTTTTTTCAAATTAAGTGTTGAAATTTAAAATAAAAGAGTTGAAGTTCATCATATTAGTACATGTATAGTGGTTATAACTTCAATTAATTAAACTTTGCAATCATCATATAATTGCAATGTTTAAGAAAAAAATAATTGTTTCCATACTCTTATTCACATTTTATTCCGGTTAGGGTTATATGATCAAGTATTATTGTTATCGTTATGTTATCATAAAAGCGTTTTATCAACATTGCAATTAAAATATTTCAGTAATTTATAAGTAATATTAATGTAATTAAAAAAAGGCAGAAATGAAAACAAAAATTATTTAGTATTATCGCCTTTAATTCAAGCGTACAATTTGTAAAACGAAAAAAAAAAAGATATCGAAGAGGAAATTTCGTATGGTATATTTTATGTTAACATACAATTTACTAATAAGTTTATGATAATATTTAAAATGAATTTCAGATCTCAAAGTGGTCAAGATGTGCCACCACCCTGTCCTTCGCCATCACAAGATGCTTCTCTTGCTGTGCCAGCCAAAGGTCGTATTGTCCATATGGTGGGTGTATTTCAAAGTCCACCAAGTACATCCACCTCATCCTCTAACGAAAGTAATAATGGAGGAATTGCCACAACAACTAATAGTATACAACCTGAAACTCCTCCAGGTTAGTGAGCTTGAAAAATTTGCATTGCTTTGGAAATTTTCGTATTCGTAAAATGTTCTTCTAACTAATTATCATATTGTTAAAGCCTCAAATTTACTGTTCATCAATGCTATAGCTTTCAAAAATTATAGCAAGAAAAGAAAAAAAAAAAACAAGAAATTGTTCACATTGTATCAATTAATATTCTTATTTTCTGATACATAGAAGTAATTAAAAATAATCGATTATATGCACACACATAATGTATGTTTAAATATCGCTTTTACAAAGTGCCCTTTTTTTTTTCTGAATATTTCAAAAATTTTTTAATCTCTTTTTGGATTTGAGATAAAATATTCCACGGTTTCAAGTTTCATGTATGAGAAATTAGTGCTCATATAGCAGTCATCCGAACTTCTAGGTTAGAGAATTCTTTTCACTATAACAGAGCAGTGAAATCTTTGTAAAAAAAAAAAAAAAAAAATCGTTTTGAAATGATCTATATGATGACAAACTCGATATTAGGAAATTGTCAAGATTTCCAATATCCACTTCTCGAAATATTAAACTTCCTTTTGCTCTGGTCAGTTATCAAACTGGTCAATAGGAACATTTGCTTTATCCAGTTATCCATTGCAATCGTGAGATTTTTGGCGAAGTTGTTTTCCAAACAACGGCAACCGAAAAATTTTTATGATACCAATTATTAAATTTTCTCCATTTTACCCATTCGCTAATTAGTCTGTTAATGAACTCATATTAATGCATGCACTTATTCATCGGTCTACACGTAATAATTTTTTCCTGACTTGCTTGAAATCTCTGCAAATACATTCGACCGAATTACAAAATTGTTACTTTTGATAAAATATACTACTGATTAAAGATAATGCGTTATCAAACTGACAATTTTCAAAAAAAGAAGAAGATTGCCAAATTTAACAAATAACTGTTCGAAATTCCATTAAAATTCGATTTCTCCTTTTATTAGCAAGGTCAGTTTTCAGTTCATAACATAGAACCAACATATCCCTCATCCGCACATCTTGATGAACCGAAAATGTATCGTCGATATACCAATTCATCAGCGGCAACGGAACAAGACGATTTTACACCAGAAGAATTGCAAGAATTTGCACAAGCTTTTAAGGTCGTATTGAAAACGGTTTAATTGCTAGTAAATTTTCAGTTGAACATTTATTAGATATTTTTGAATTTACCCTGGGACGACCTATTACATTATCTTTTTTTCTCCAATAACTTCTCTGAATCAAAATTCAAAAATTTCTAACAAATTAATCTTTCTTTTTTTCCGTCATTTGATAAACTATATTGTAATTTTAACTTTCCAATTTTCCCATCCTGATAATTCATTATTATACCATCCCTTACATTAAAATTGTAATACATCTTGATGATAACGATTGCATGAAAGTGTAAATCTCATGCCAATTAACAAAATGTACTAGTAAGAACTTTTACTGTTAGATATTTAGATGTTCGATAAAGATGGCAATGGTACGATGAATATCAGGGAATTAGGGGTAGCGATGCGTACTCTCGGATTAAATCCAACTGAGGAAGAGCTACTGAATATGGTTAACGAATATGATGTGGATGGCAATGGCAAAATTGATTTCTTTGAATTTTGTAAAATGATGAAAGAAATGAGTAAGGAAACGGATCAAGAATTGATACGATTAGCATTCAAGTACGTATACTTTTGATCAGTCAACTTCGCCATCCTTTTTTATATAATTGTAATAATTAATTCAGTGGAAAAAATTGTTGGAAATGACATAACATATGTTTAGATGCTATAAGAATTCTTGGTTATCATTGAACATCGGATTATATCTTAATTTAAAACTTAATACAAACACTGTTGAATTTAAAGCTATTGAACAGCCTGATAAGTAAAACGTCGAGAATACCAGTGTATAGATTACGAATGTTTCCATACTGATATCTTTTTCTTTTCTAAAAATACAAAGGAAGAGTTCACAAATTATCAGATTAAATCATTATATTTCCGGCAAACTTAAACAAGACCGGCTGATCAAAAAATCTGATCCTATCCATTTTTTATATATGCATTTACCAATTTCATGCATGAAAAACGTTTCCTTTTCTTTTTTTTTTTTTTAAATTGACAAAAACACATAAAGCATTTGAGCCCTTTGCATCCTTTTCTGTCTTCATTTTTTTTCTTCCCTCAAATGTATGCGAATTTTAATTCCGGAATACTTCCGGTTTTGAAATTTGCAAATTTTTGCATCGTGATGGAAAGTTTCTTTCCTTCTTCTTTCTCATTCAATTCTATTACAATATTTGCTGTTAGGAATTTATCCATTTAATGTTTAGCTCACTTTAGCTTATATGTACATTAGGAATGATGAGCCATTTTAAGTTTAAGGATTTCCAAAAATAAAAATAAAGAAAAAAGCTAAAAGCACTTATGAACAAAGTACAAACATTTCAGACTAGTGAGGAATTGGTAATAGTTACGCACTGATGAAGAAATGTATGGACATATACATGTCCCAAAAGTTTAAAGTAAGCCAAGAAAGGCTGGACCATGTGTCGTTTACAAATGAATTTAAATGGAACAATTTGGATGATGAGATTGTATTCGGCAGATGACGGAATAAAAATTGGTAGATCAAGAATAGATGATAGGAGTTACAGAAATAATCCAAGAGAAAAATGACAAAATGATTTCAAATTCTCAAATTATTTATTTCTTTTTTTGAAATTTACAAATTAAACCAACGATTGCTTGTGCAAAACTTTACAGAGTTTTTGATAAAGATGGTAATGGATATATCACAGCTCAAGAATTCAAGCATTTCATGACAACAATGGGTGAAAAATTCAGCGAAGAAGAAGTAGATGAAATCATTCAAGAAGTTGATAAAGATGGTGATGAACAGGTCAGTGTTATTTTTTTAGAACTTCATGATAGCTTAGCAAATCGAATAGATATACAAGACGTGATGTGAAGAACTATTTGCTACCGTAATCTAAATGCTAATCAAAATTGTTTGTACATTTTCAACATCTTCTGTTAGTTTAGCTGCCGAAAACACATCTTCTGAATTTTAAACTATGAATGATTCATAAATTACAAAATATGCGAAAATTTTCAGATCAATTACGAGGAATTTGTCCAGATGATTGCTCCGATCGTTCATGATGACGCTAAAGACGATCCATTCGTCGAAACTTCATCCAAAAAATGAAGTAAATCACGAGAATTTACGGTTTCTTTCCCAAAGATTGCCGAAAGTTTGCGACCGGCATGTTCCATGTTATTAGCAACCGTATCCAAAGCACAAACATATCGCTCAATTTTAATAGCATTGTGAAACAAATAACACCAAGAAGAAAAATTCCTGTTTATCTGTACATCTATTCTTGTATTTCATTCCTTGCTCAGGAATTTCATTACGGTATAACATAAGGACGGTTGTGCCAGTTTACTTTTATCTCTTTACATTTGTTGAAATGCATTTATACGTTACTTTCTGAAAATTTCATGATCCAACAATCTGAAAAATTTCGAGTCATTCGTAAATTTTGTTGAAAATTTATTGAAAGAAATCATCGAGGGAAGAGGAGATGTCGTTTATACAGACGGGTAATGATCTGATTATAGAATTCAACAAAAACAAGAGCAAGGAGGAAAGCTTACATCAAACTTCCAGATATTCCTTCTAATAATGAAAAATTTAATCAAAAAGTTAAGAAAAAACACATCAAAACTGGACATAGTACATTTATCCGTGTACTTTTCCTGTTGTACCGTGATGACCGCAAACTTAACCATGATTTGAGTAATTCTACCGGAATTTCAATTGAAAACGATGACAAACTCTTGTCAATAATGTCGGACCTAAAAACTCACTGTTCAAAATGAAATTACCAGATGTTTAACTTCAAGCTTGCGGTCATTTCCGTTCCAATCAACTGCTATATAGATCTCATATATTTATGAACTCCATAGCTCCCTCTACAACTTTGTACATTATACTGCCTCATCTACATGAATTGCCATGTAAAACAATATCTAATTTCATTTTTTTATTCAGATTCCTGAAATCTCCAATAAATTCGAGAAGAGAAAGCTTGTACAAAAAGGGGATTAATGTATTTTATGTTTAGCATTCATGCTTATAAGCTCAAGTTTAATAATCTGAGATCTCGAAAAAAAGTTCACCAAAGCCACTATTTACGTAAATCTTTATGGTTTGTTGTGCAGTCGTAAAAGTTGCAGTGTTTCTAAGCGATGTTATTGTGTTCTATCGTTTCTAGGCATTTTTATTTCTGTATTCATCAATATTTTTTGTATAAAAATTTAGTGCATTACATGCACATTACTTGCTTAGGTCTTTTCTGAAGTAAAAATTAGTATAATCCAACCTCAACAGTACTGCACAAAATCAGTTTTATTTAGCATCATGAGAATGTTCATCGCCGTATAGAACCGGATAAATTACGGATTCTCACCTAATTATTATGACTGCAACCATTATAAGCACAATTTTAAAGTCGGGACGCATTTTAAAATTAAAAAAATATGATGCCTTTCGCAACTAGAAAATAGCAGGGATTATGGATTAAGAATTATTTTACAGAACCAAGATCATTTACATGATTAAAATGCACAATCCATCCATCCCGCGATAACAGCAACAAATCCATACTCTTCCCAAATGTCCCAAAAATATTTGAAGTCATGGTCATTCAACATTCTAAGACTCGAAAAGTTCGGACACTTCTAAAAACATATAACCAGTCATCCCTTAAATTATAAAATGAAAGAAACAAAGAGAAAACATAAGGAATAACTTCAAAACAAACAAAATGACTAGTGATAGAAGAAAAATTTTTAGCGAACCCTTGAAACTTAAATTTGGACATCTGCAAGCTTATCTTCTTCTGGGATTAGATGGGAGAGATCTTCATATTCTTCATATAATTTTGCGGCGCGCATCATAAGCTGCAAATAAACAACAGTTCTTCGAAAGTAATTAAATCCAACTTAAAAAAGAGTGTCAAGCTAAAATTCTTTGATCGAAAAGTAAAAACACAGCGGAAAATACAACGAAAAAAATTTACTCGACTGCGTCCACGTTTCTTTTTCCATTCCTTTTTGGTCAAACCCGACAGTTTACTTGACACACCCCTTTTCTTCAAATTGGCTTTCAATTGAACCATTTGTTGTTTTTGTAATTCCAGATATCTTGCACGGAGTTTCTGAAATGTTTTCCTGAAAAAAAAAAGTGGTATATGAAAACAAAATCTCAGTTGCAAACAAACGGAAATAAAAAGGAAAAGTAAGGAAATGTAAGTGTTGAATACACTTGAAATTAGAATTTTAAGTCAGAATATTGATGGAAAGAAAAAGGAGGAAGAGCGGATAGTTTGGAAGAAAAATCTCTTACAATGAATATGCTTGTATATCATGAAAATATTTTCTCGGATGCGGGTTGCAATTTTTTGGCTTATCATCGCGTCGCTTTTGTCGATGCACACGTTTTCGTCTGGAATAAATATGTTGCAACAACATTGAATTCAAAAACAAAAACTGCCAATTAAATGACTTCATCTAAAAATGAACTTTTGGATACGCACTTTTTCGCAGCACCACCAACTTCGTTTAATAAAAACTCTTCGGGGACATCGGTCCCAACATCTCTGAACGTTTTCTTCGATGATTCGCCAGTAACTAGAACTGTAATCTGTGGTATATTCTTGACAGCTGTAAATCCATCACCAACTTTCAGTTTAACGTCCTTAATTTCATGATTCCCTTCAGCTACACCAATGTTTTCAGAAGCTTTTCTAGGGTCAGCACTTTCAAATCCATTTAGTTTAGCATCATCGGTTTCAACTTCCTTTCCTGCAATGCCAATATCCTTTATTCCTACGACACTGATGTATTTAAATGCAGTTAGGAGTTTCCGTTCAAACAACTGTCAGATCAGTAGCACGATAAACCTTTTTCTCAGAACACTTTATGTCAAAATGTTCCTTTTTTAACTGTACTGAAGATCAACTTTCAAAATTTTAGAAAATACTGCTGTAATTTAAGTGGAAAAAAAAAATATTCAAAGCCATATATGCATTGCAGATATTTTTACAAATGAATCAGCATTATTACCTTCATCAGTAGTCGTTTTGGACTTTTTAAACAGTATGTCATCCACTCCACGACTTGATCGCCTTTTTCGTTTCCTCCATCTACTGTAATTTCCACCCTCACCTCTTACAACATCGCTAGAATTATTTACGTCCACTACTGGCTTTTCAGCATCGGTGACTCCGGTTTCCATTACCTCTGAACTCAAGACTTTCTTATCGTATATATTTGTTGAACGATACGTACAAACTGAATTAACTTCCAATAACTACTTTGAACCATCTTAAAGCTCAGTAAGTTGGAGAGAAAAAGGTAATTTGGTAAGTAATGGACATTTGTAAAACGAAAGAAGCACTGTCACTTTTCTCTGCCCTTTTGAGTCCATTCTGAGTCTTGAAATTCATTTTAGAACAATACTTAATTAAATTCTAACTGACTGAGCCGAATTTCACAGTTTCCAAATCTCCAGAAATCTCACCTTCGCCATTTTTGACCTTCTCTCTTTCAGCACTGCTTTCGGGTTTTTTATTTGGCTTATGTCTCTTTTTCTGCAGCTTCTTCTTGTTCCTAATCCTTGAAATAGAATTCGCTGATCTTTTCATTGCTTTTTTTCGCTCTAACTTTAGCTTTTTGCGTCGCCTGCTAGCAGCTTTCTTCCGTAACAACTGATGAAACTACAAATAATTTGCCAAGTAACGCCACAAACTTGATCTATTTTGAATAACTAAATCGTAACAAAAAAATCTCCAGATAGTGTCTAATTTCTGGGGACATTTACTACCAACTATGATATTATTATTACTATCATTAGATTACAAGATAACAAAAACGATACTTTAATAAACTCCACTGGTGACTGCTCATCCACAAATTTGATGAAAGCACTTTGAAAAAATCTGCTGACGCATGCAACAGATGTGGATACTTCAGTTGATGTAGATACATCACTTGTGCCAGTAACCTTGTTCGGATTTATTTTCCTCTCCATAATGGGATGCACATATACAACAGTTCCAAATGTTGATGCCCATTTTTCCAGTGAATCCACTTTGCAGCCATGGGGTAGATTGTCCTGAAAAAATTTTGTTACAATACTTGAATCCCTGATGTGGTCTGGAATAGAAATCATTTCCCTTTTGTGTAAATCATCCCCTTATATTCTAACATCAAAAATGCTAAATAAAGCTTTATGTTGAAAGCAACATCGAAGTCTGACAGTTATTACTAATAAGTTATAATTCTTTCGAACTCCAACTCAATCTGACCAAAAAATAAACTTACAACGTAAACGACGGTAGAACTGTGATCTAAATCATTGCTTTTGAGTACAAGCTGAAGAGTGTCTGTTGAATCACCAACGATAGAAAAAAATTTCGACAAATTTCCAATGCTGATGAGCGCTTTGCAACTTAATCTTCGATATTCATCTGTATCTAACTTCAACAACTTTATTATCGATGACAGCGGCGCACTTACTACACAGTCCATATCTGTTTCTAAGATATCTTGAATTGGCGAGTCACTCGTACATAATGCTATTTCAATCTGTAAATCAGCTACATATAAAGGTCAAGCAAAACTTACTATCTCGTAAAATTTAATTTGTCGTATTACTGATTATAAACAACCCGTCCTAACATGAGTCTTTCCAAGTACTTGAATACTGAAATTGTGGGCAAGTGGATGAAACCATCTAAACATTTATATCATAGATCACTAATACTTCTTTCTAAGACAGTTTAGATGACCAAACGTTTAAGATGTGTGACTGTAACAACGTGTGCCATGCATGATAATGCTGAACCAATTAAGAAGTTCCCACACTTCCTTTTGGAAGAAAAAAGCAAGTAAAAGGAACTTACCTTTTCTCTGATTGTTTGTCGAAGAGCTTTGGTTCGCGGTCGCTTACGTCTTCGTTTTCTATTGCAATTGTTCTTTGACGAAACATTTTTCGGATTAATAGCAGTTTTACTATTCGAATGTCCTAAATTGTCATCGTCGTTAAATTTCTCGTCAACATCGCACTCCATTCCGACCACCTTAATAATCAAAACAAAAATGTTTTAGTAAAAGAAAATAAGAGCAAACAAACTTCACTTATTTATTCAATGCATATCATATCAAAAGTTAAATTAAGCAACTATTTAATTAAATGATATAGTTATTACTTCCACAAAGCTCCCTCATACGTTTAAATTTCCCTTTTAGAATTATATAGAAACGACAAGTTAACCATTCCTACCTAAATTGATTGATATAGAATGACAAAACTAAGAAGCTAACTTAATAATACTGTAAATTTGAATATACGACGCGACAAAAAATTTCATTTCGGCTCAATAATGCATGCATTATGTGACGTGACGCAAGGAGATTGATGTACGATGGGATGCATTAAATGAGGGTTTCAGTGATTGAATTAGTTTGGTAGATATAAATGCTTGTATTACAGATTGTCTCAAAAAAAGATGGTAAAAGATGAGATGAAAACTGATGTTGTCGACCTTTCAGTTACAAAAAGCACATTTGTTAGTTTGACAAAAGCTAAAAAACGGCCTTATGTAAAGTTAGAATTTCTTACGTTTTTATTCTTTATTTATTGATTTTTGCATCTAAATTGATACATTTAGTATGGTATTTTGGATCACTCAGAAATGTGTTAATTTTAAGAATCTTAAAAGAATCTGGAAAATTTAGTCGTTTGCAGAGATTTTTTTTAGAAAAGAAAATTTCGTATATGAGAAAGACCAGAAAAAGCCCAATGGTGATCGTGAGTTTTTCATACCGCAAAACGCTTTGGAAAGACATGATACTGGTGCTGCAAATATTAATCCGGTAATTGTCTTTGTCACGAACGATTGTTGAGATTTTTGATTATCAGACATTAGTTCTGTGCCATGAGCACTTCTTTCCCCCTTATTTCAGGAATATAAGAGATTTAACTTGAATCCCTCCGAAAAGTTATGTTTACTTATGAAGTTCTGAATGGTACCTAGTTCTGTTAAACTTTCATACGATCTTAATGTATGTACTTATATTAGGGTTGTATCTAATAGGTTCGATCAACTTGCAGGAAAATGTGAAGACTGGTTTTCATAGAGCAAAGCTTGAAACCAAAAGGAAAAGATTCCTGGAAAGGACCAGGGAAGTCGCACGAGCAGAGATTCTCAACAATGAACATGAAGGGTAACTGATTTTGCCTTTTAAATTTACATTTGATTTGCACGCTTTGATCTTCCTTAATGATTATAGTCAACTATTCACGACTTTCCTTTGCAGTTTTCTGGCTGGAGATGAAGGAGAACTTACTTACACGATTAAGCAAAGAGATATATGCAATGCTGTGGATCTTGCAAGTGCTAGCAAGGTAAATTTATTATTCATATTCGTTTTTGCTTTTTCTGAAGAAAAATTAGATCTTTATTCAGTCGGCTTTTTTCCGAAATTTTTCAGTGTTGGAACTGAGGGATTCTGCAAAATTAACGTATCCTAGAATTAGTTATTCATTTGCAGCATTTTGATTTGCGGTTGGAACGTTTTGGTCCATATCGTGCGAATTACATACGTAATGGTCGTCATTTGTTAATTGCTGGTAAACGTGGACATGTTGCCGCCTTTGATTGGCTAACTAAAACACTCCGTTGTGAATTGAATGTCATGGAGGGCATCCGAGATGCTAAGTAAGCAATTCTGGGGTATACGTTAGAAGTATGGAATATCAAAAAAAATTAGACGCATGAAACGAACGAAAACAATTAGACTGTGGGGACTTTCGAAATTCTTCATATGCCAGAAGTTTCCCCAAATTCAAGAAACAAGTATGTTCTGAATGGTGGTGTGGTTGATATTTCTAGCAAACAAGATTTAAAATTTGGTTTCAGATGGTTACATGTTGAAACAATGTTTGCGGTTGCTCAAAAGAGATGGACACATATTTATGATAACATGGGCGTAGAGTTGCATTGTTTGAAAGATTTGCATGATATCAAGCGCTTGGAATTTCTTCCGAGGCATTTTCTTCTTGTTGCTGGAGTAAGCTAAAATGCTTTATAAGTCATTTGGAAATTTTATCATTGAAATTAAGCAATAAACCATAACTGTAAGGACCTCGTTACCGCATATGTGATAAAAAATCAAAAACATATCTTAAGAATTATGTTCCAAAAGATTATTTGTTGCTAACGAGAAATACTAAGTGATGGCGCGTAGATGCACGATGCATATATGTAGTTAATATTTGCAGAGCACTACATCATTTCTACATTATTTGGATGTTTCGATGGGCAAAATGGTGCAGTCCTTTCCAACAAAACAGGGACCTCTGGATGTAATGACCCAGAATCCAAACAATGCTATCATTCATACCGGGCATGGAAATGGTTGGCGTCACATATAAATTGACTTTATAACTTTTTATGTTGAAAAGGAAACTGGTACATGCCACATCGCACCTAATAAACTAATTGTCATTGGTAATTTCAATCATAATGTTTGCTATATTCAGGAACAGTGCAGTTGTGGTCTCCGAATGTTAGAGAACCGTTGATAAAAATGCTCGCCCATCCATGTTCGGTACGAGGCATAGCTGTGGAAAATAATTATATGGCTACTACTGGTCTTGATCAGAAACTTAGGTAATTTTGTTTTCCCCTGAGTTTTGGTGTTGTGAGTTTTTGGTGAATTCGAATTTTCAAAATTTGGTTTCATCAAAAATTATAATCTGATGCTTGAAAACCTCCACTTATAGGATATGGGATGTACGTAATTATAAACAGTTATATGCTTATACGTTGCCATTTGGGTTGGCCGAAGTATCTTTCAGCCAACGTTATGCAATTGCTTGCAACATTGGGAATCAAATTCAGGTAATTTTCCAATTTTATATATTTGAAGACTTCAAATTTAACTGATTGTGAAATAAAGATAAACATTACTCCTCCATTTCGTTGTTTTTAAAATCTAATTTTTTCACAGATTTTAAATGATGCGCATTTGGGCACAGCCACTGCACCTTATATGTCACATCAGTGTACTGGAACAGTTTCCAGTCTGCAGTTTTGCCCATATGAAGATGTTCTTGGAGTCGGACACCAACATGGATTCACTAGTTTGCTTGTGCCTGGTAATTATTTCTACCTTGAATAAACAGAATTTAGAAAACATTGTAAAGAGTATACTCTATTTTCCAATTATATTAATAAATTCTTTATACATTTTTCATTTGCAGGTAGCGGAGAACCAAACTTCAATGCATTACTGACAAATCCTTATGAATCAAAAACTCAGCGACGTGAGCGGGAAGTAAAGCAGCTTTTAGATAAGGTACTTGGTTGCTTTAGTAATTTGAGTAATGCAAACACAAACAGTCTGAGTTGAGTCAATTATGATGTCCTGAAACAATTTTTCTTTTAGATTCAGCCGGAACTGATCACTTTAGATACTACAGAAATCGCTCAAGTGAATACGGATTTGCTTGAGAAAGAGAATGAACGGTTAAAGTTGTTACTCCATACGAAACCGCGTGAAGTGAAGTTTAAACCGAAGAATAAGAAAAAAGGACGAGGCAGTGCTCTGAGAAAGGTAGAGAAATTTGGAAGCTAATCCGCTGACCATCTCTTGACATTTTTTATGCCTATCAAGGAAAGTGAGCCTATCCTTGGCATAGTTGCTAGAGAATTTGTCACTTTTTACAGGAGCAGATCAAACAAGGTGTACAATCCGAACATAGATTTGCGATGAACGAAGAGCGGAAGAAGTTAGAAGAGGAATTTTTGGAGAAAGAAAAGGTGAAGGCGGAGAATTCTCCAAAAACAGTGCTTGATAGGTTTCGAAGAAAAGATGTTTGAAATATATGTCTTACCATTTATGGTTTTCTTATGTTTTTCGTAAATATATCTCTGTTTTTTAGTAAGCTTAAAATAGTGTTTAGATCAAAGCTGGAATTAATTTGCAGTTTCCAAAAGTCAGGTCTCGAGCGAAACTTGAAATTCAAGTTTTGCTTGGAATTTAATTCTTGATACTTTTCCCTCTTTTTGGTCGTGTTATAGGTTTTTATTTTTAAGATGTTTGTATTTAAATAAATGCAAAATCATGTGGTATTTGTTACATTGAAGGAAGTTATGCGTTGTTTGCTGTTACGGTGTTATTTTTCAAATAAAATTCAGTTAGTATGTTTTTAAAGGAGATACAGCTGACGTTCCATGCGGCTTTTCACTATCGACTGAGATGTTCTGTTTAATAGGAAAGAATTTTAGTGTCGAAATTTTTCTTGTTCTTTCAGGTATTGAGTAGATTTGTAGGGGTGGGGAACATTTTGGGTATTGTCCGCTTGTTCGGATGACAGTTAATTGTGTGGTAATAAGTCGAGTGGCTAATAGCATGAAAGAATCGTACAGTTATTGAAGCATATCTTTACTTTGTGCTAACGGTCTTCAACGCTGGGTTTTTCAGAAAGTCGTGGTGATCTTGAATTGTCCTTCTTGTTGTGAAAAGTATACTATATTTCAGGGGAGGGGGAGGAGGATTTATGTTTAATTTTTAATTACATTACTAATATGTTGTAGTGGAGTCGAGATATTGTTGGTGGTATGGCTTTCAACAAGTTTATGTTTCCAGTATGTATCTTGTTCGGCATTTTCCTAATTTTATTTACATTGTACATCAACTTTCCAGAACTTACTGAGTAAGTTTCAGATCATTTTTCAATTTTTTTTTATTAATTTTCTCAATGATATTTGATGTCTACATTGCTTATTCCTTCTGGAAGTTGAGTATACCAGTTATATTTTAACTTGAACCATTTCTTTATTATTTAGACTCTGGAAATTATATTGTATTGGAATCAACATTTGGCATTTTGAAAAAAAAAAAGTCTCATTTTCTTCAACTAATTTCGTCTGTGTACTATTTATCAGCATCATCTGAGTTCGCGGACAACAATACCAGATTTATTGTATGCGAAGGGTTGTCGAAATAGGATTCATCAAAAGAATCAAATTTTGTTTGCAGTTTTTCTTACGGATTAACTTCCGGATCATTTTTATTCGTTTTTCATTTCCGTTTAACATGCTAGCATATTTCAGCGATGAAAGAGTTGATTTCAAACTGCCAAAAGATCTAACACAAGCTAAACGACTAGGTTTGGTTCTTTCGAAGTACAAGGACAAACATTATTATACTGTCCTATTTGGTATATCAACTGTGTATATCATGTAAGTTCTTAAGTCTTTTTCCCTGCACTGCACGTTGTTTGGCATATTTATTCCTTACTACCAAGACTGTTAGTTGTTTTCAAGTGTTTAGTTCTGACTTTCTTCGTCTACTTTACTCTTTTGGATGCTATTGTTCGGATTTATTTTCAAAAATTTGTCACAGAAAATACTGTCCATTTGTTTCGAATTTAAGATATCATCCTTTACCTTGGATATTTCGCTTTTTCGTTGCGGGCCTTCGTTACCAATCATATACATCCTTACTAACAGGAATTCAGCCGAAATAGTTTCACATTTGGCATCATAGATCTCTCTGACGAAGCCCCAATACCGATGCAATAATCGTATCACCAGTATAATAAGTGTAGTCAAGCGTTTCGAGTAATCTCTTTTTCCATTTTCTGACTTCTTATTTGTGTGTGTGTTTCAGGTTACAGTCATTAGCTATTCCTGGTTCAATTTTCCTCACTGTTCTTTCAGGATATTTATTTTCATTTCCAGTTGCGCTATGTTTAGTTTGTACGGTAAGTCATGGTTGTTGTCAAATCGTTTTGCTGTTTAGGTGCTTGCATAACTTATTTTCTTATGTACTGGTGGTCAATTAACACCAAAGAAATAACTGAAATTAAAAAACTTTTAGTGTTCGGCTTGTGGTGCGCAGATATGTTATTTCTTTGCGTTTCTGTTTGGACGTGAAAGAATTATGGCATTTGCACCAGAAAAAATAAGCAAATGGAAAAATGAGGTTTAGCTACTACTTTTTAAGTCTTGATCTGTTAAACTTTGTGTATTTTACAACTAACCTTTCTTCGTCCCGAAAACTAGCAGGAAAAAGTAGTAAGTGATTATATATGCAGAAGAATTAGTAGGCGCAAACACTGGATTAATTTTAAGAAATTTTTAGAAAAATCTTTTAGAGGACAGTTGGTTTGTTGTTCAGAGTAACTGCTTTTCCAAGAGATATTCGGACAGATCTGAAACACGTTGAAGCAATTCTGCAAATATTGTTCTTACATAAACGAACGTTAGATTGTCATCTTAAGCGTTGTTAAATTTTCATTTTATTATTTTAATTTCAGTCTTGTTCTTTTCAGATTTCCGATTTTGATAGTCTCTTTTATTTTATAATTTTTTTGCGAATAACGCCAGTTTTGCCGAATTGGCTCATAAATCTTGCCTCTCCTATATTTGACGTTCCAATATCAGCGTTTTTTTTCGGAACATTTTTGGGTGAGTGGTTTCTTAAATCACTATATAATCTGTAACTTTACTTTATTGTATACTTTGGTTTCTGATTGCTTGTTATTTTGTATTTTCTCTGTACATAACTATGTTTTCCGGTGATATTATGACTTTCAGGCGTAGCACCACCGTCGTGTATTTACATCCAAGCAGGTGCAACTCTTCAAAGGTTAACACATATGGGAGCAGCTTGGTCATGGAGCGCCACATTAGTAGTCGCTTTTACTGCACTTCTGTCTTTGGTACCCATCTTCTATAAACGGCTAAATAAGAACAATGGAATTTCTGATAGATTAACGAAAAACATAAAAAGCTCGTAGATATAAATCATGTCGCCTTATGAAATTGTGTCTTTACAAAAAATTCCTCTGAGTAGGCGTCTCCTCTCAAATGCGATACGACTCAAGATAATTTTAATTAATATTTTTTTAGAGTAATATAACAGCCAACATTCAAGAAGTCCAGTTTGAGAGGAGTATGGGAAGGGGAAAGGACTAAAATAAATATATTTTCAGTACCTTTAAGCTGAACAGGGGTTTACCGGCTAATGTCGAACAGTTTAGATTATCGATGATATGAAGAACAGTTAGGCTAGAGGAAGTATCATTGGCCTCTGTTAAGTTGCCGTTCGTTGTTTAAAATAGTTATTGAAAGCGTCTTGATAACTTTGTATTTACAGTACTATGAATTATTCATATTAGAAGTTAGAAGTTTTTGAGGTCTTTGTAAGTTTATGTACGCTATTTAGTTGTACAAAAACATATCTTATTCGGATCCTGTCTGTCAAGATTTTCTAATAAATAAGAGGTCACGTATGTGCACCCTCTTGTTTTTTTTTTGAATTATTCTGATCATATTTTCTGCAGCTGTTTCAATGTTTTCAAATCACTATTTGATATATCACTATTTTGATATATGACATTAAATTCCCCCTGACGCAAAGTAATATACCAGCCCCTTTTTCTGGCATCTTCAGTCTTTTCCGGTACCTAATCTTGACCACATGGTTCCTGAATCTATATAATTTACCTATATAAAAAGAGTCTCACCTTTTCTGCGTAGAAGATTAACGTAAGTAGACTCCCAATTCCATAAACAAAGATTACCATAATAATAGGAAAAAGCTGGTATGTTTTGGAATCATTCGGTTCATAGACAGTCCTGGGAATTTTTGAAGGATGAAATTTACCAGTACATTTTTTGCTTTGTTAATATTAAAGTTTGTGTCACTTCATTTTATCAATTTAATCATTTAAGGTCATGGAGCCTTCCAGAACTTGTTTTATATCTCTGTTCTAATTCGTAGAGTTTTAACTTGTATTATTAACATTTTGGAACTAATCTTTTTATAGTGATATTATGTTAATATGATTATCTTGATTTGGAAATATATAGCTATATTCTTGATTCATGAAATGCACGAAATTGAAATTTGTTTTCAAAATATTGCTAGAATTTGACTGCTTTTCTTAAAATCTCGTATCGCCTTGTTTAGGGGGGACTTAGGCTTATTTGATTAATAGCGGTAAATTTGTTTTGAATTATGAATTTTTCTAGAAATGTGCGGAACATTATCTTTATAATGACGGCTTTTCTGTTCAATGTATCATGTGATATTAATGATTAATTCATAAATTTTCTTAGCTGTAATCTACCTCCTGCTGTTGTAAAACTCCTATATAATTTGGTGATTCATTTGTCGTTTTTTTCCCACTTTCATACTTCTGTCAAAAATTTTCTCATGCATTTCTTCGTTTGGTGTCGTTCCAATTCGCTTCAATGATTAATTTTCAAAACTTTACGCTAGAATGAATAGATTAATTCACTTAAAAATTTGTCATGTTGTTGATTCGCTTATGGTAGTAACTGGTGGCCAGCGATTGTACTCTTGATTTGGGATAAAGTTTCTACACTAAGGTGTTCCAAATTCCAGATCTTTGCGTAGTCTCGAGGTTCATTCCATCAAGCTGAATCTTTCACTTTTATATCTTTGATTCTCTATTCGCCCTTAGTTATCGCTTACCGGTTTCGATGCCCATTTCGGATTATCTTAAAGTTTTCTTCGTTCGGTTCTCGTTATGTTTTGCTAAATGTCTTCATTGTTTCCGATCAGTGGAATTGTATTTATTTCTACAAGAGAAATCACATCAACACAAAATGACAGTATCTAAAGCACCCGTTAGAGATTTCATTTTGAAATGGTTGACGTCATTTTCATGGGACAAGATCGTAATAGTTGGAATTTGAAATACAAGTTAGACCAGTGGATACCCTACCAAGTGCATTGCTATTATCCTGAACCGTAGCCTAGAGACCATATCTAATATGTTACCGTTAGCCAAATATCGGGATAACTTTTTTTTTTTTCTTAATTCTGACTTCGTGTAATGAAAGGGACGAGTTTTGTGATCAGTCGCTTCGGTAGTAAACCTAGGAATTTCTTGATAACTTTCCTGGGGGAACATTTTTCAACCATTTCAGTGTTTTACTTCATCGATATGAAATACGAAGTTTAGATTAATACATACGAGAATGAGAAAAGCGAATTCCTGAGAGAGATTTGTGTAAATTCATGACTGATGTAATTTAATGATGAGGACTACGGTTCAACCATTCATTTGGAATTCTCGTCCATAGTATCCTGAAAAAAGGTAAAGCCTATAGTTTATTGCAGTAATATTTTAGAACTCGCATTAAATCGATATAATGAAATACCTCAGGTGAGACTTCACCGCTTGGAACTTTCGTTTCTTTTTGACGAACTTCTTCATGTGGCCTGGAAGTAATAGTTCGAATTAAAAAATTAATGCATTCATTGTGTCGGAATTTACTGGAATATTCAATCTGTTTAAAAAAGAGGTTAGCTGAAAGCAATTATAAATTGCAGTACGATGTTGGATATTGAGTGCTCTTGGAAATCAAATGACCAAAATTATGTACTAGGCGAAAAACGAAATCGAAATACCTGATTCCTGCAACACCGGATTCTGTTATAGTGGGTAATGAGGGAATAAACTTGCAATCTTCGTTAAGACCACAAATTTTTAGGGCATTTATGAAAGCAACCAATTTAATAACGGTAAAACCGATCAGAATTGGATGATCTTTCAGCTGTAAAACAACTAGACACATCTCCTTTTCGGAATCACTTCTGAAATTTATCATTTCGATTCTTTGCTGCGAAAATTTCGGATTTATTGTGGTAATATAGTTCAAATTTTTGAATGTGCACAATAAGCTATATATGATAAATCTGCGCGAGCAAATGCTTATATTTAGTTCCGGATATAACCACGTTTTGGATCACGAAAAGGAATTTTAAAAGGTTTAACAGTTCAGACAACCACCAGTTGAATTTTCATCTCATCTGCTAAAGGTTAAGAAAACTTAGCAAACATTCGACCCTCTCCATAAACTGTCTCTAATTTATCGTCATTTCCGGGTTTCAACTATTTTTACATAGGGGAGTGATTTCCAAACTTAAGAATAAGTGATAGTATGCTCCCAAAAAGAAGTGAAGAATTTGAAAGTATACAGATCAGAGGATAAGAGAGGACATGACGCAACAGTAAAATGAAATTCGAATTTGATAAGATTATTGAAATAGTTTGCGGCAAAGGGTGAGGAGACGATTTACTAAGCATAAAATACAGCAGTTGTAGTAAAAAAGAGTAGGAAGGAGTAAAATAATTGGGAAGGTAAAAGAGATTTATAAGCATTTTAGTACTGTAGAGAATTAAGGAACCATTCAGGTAAAGTCGAAATGATACATACACTGAATGCGAAACCATTGGCAGGATAAACAAAGATGGATGTTCAATTTATGATTTCTCAAAGAGTACAGTCATTTCAGTTAATTGCAACTATTGTATCCACATCCGGTTCCGGTTATTTCAATTCAATTTCACAAATAGATACCTTTGCGGATCAGCCGCCCACCAAACGGAATTCCTCGAAAGTCCCCATGATCGGCAAATGTTGCCCGTTAATTGTCCTTCATTATCCGTATGAAAAACTGCGGCAATATCATTTGCATAAACACTTCTTGTGCTTTGTGCCTATAATTGAATTTTATTCAAGGAAATGAATTAACCGGAAATTTGAACTCTGCAAAATGTCTGGGATTTATTGAAACTATTGTGGCGTAAAAAGTTTGATAAATTTCGAAACGAACTTATAAAAATAGAAATACTGTCCAAGCCTATTATTGAATTCTATAATTGTTTTGAAGGAGACTATTGATTGAAACTGGAAATTTAGAAACGTCAAAATTCAAAAAGAAAATAAAAAACAAAAGGATATGTTAGAAATCTATAACTATGCTGGCTGTAACATACACATAAAAATATCTTTAAAATGTTTACGTCACAATGATCATAGCATTACAGCAATGAGGAAAAAATATTTACGCTATAGTAACAACTCGAATCGATAAATTGATCGCTCTGTACATAATACCCGTAAACGTGAACTTTCCGATCCACAGTTACAGCACAGTACGGATCTTGATAAACAGCTGGTGTTGGTTGGAAACGACAACTTTCGTAGTTTTCGCGATCACAGCAGGCTTTTTCAGATTGGCCACAATTATTTTCGCTATTATCGCGTAAATTAGCATTATTCGAACCTTAAATTGTTTATGTGATCAAATAACCAAGCGATTGTTAGTAGTGAGTGCAACAGGGAATTATGTTTAACTGAGGAATCAGTTTTTTTTTTTTTTTTTTTCAATTCCATCAGTTCTAATTTTAACAGCAAAAAATTTGTTAAACCACTGCATTGAGAATGTTTCGTAAATCAAATTAGCATTGCTACATTGGCTTTATTACTTCATCTTCGGGGAAAAGTAAGTCTGATAAAAACCAAACTTTTTTGGCGAAATTGTCAAAAACTGATTCACCAGTTTTTGACAATTTGAAGAATCTTAAATGAAATTTGTATTAATCTATTTTATAGTCTACTCACCATTACATTCTGACACTTGCTTCATTTCATTATCATTGCATATATTATGGCGTATTTCCGACTGCTTATTTCGTCGTTGTGTTGCGTAAAAATTATGTGATGCAATCTTGGTCAATTGTCGACGTAGTAAATGCAAAATATTAATCCGATCACGACGATTTTTTCGACTGTTAGGAATTTCAGACTTAGGATGATCATGAGTTTCGACCAATGATCCGTTAAAATGTAAATGTTGATGGGATGAGGTGGCTAGATAAGATTGATCTGCTACAGCATCCCGGATAGCGGTTTCACTCATAATTGGTATGAACAGTGCTGGAGTACCTCCAGTCATTTGATTTTTCTGAAATTGAAATAAAAAAAAAAACATTCAAGGCTCACATTATCGGAAAGATCAACTTTAAACAACAGTAGCAACAATTAATAGACATCAAAAGTGATACGAAAAGTAATTTGTACATGAATACTGATTTCCGTTTAATACAATTATTGATTATAAATTAGAAAAAAAAAAAAAACCGCTATTCATAAGGAAATAATCATTATAATGGCTAACAATTAGCTGATAACAATTTTTATATTAGCAAATTTACAATATTATAAGAATTTTTCTTAATTTATATAGCAAAATGAACTAGCTATATGAAAACTTCCATAAACTTTCCTTTCTTTCAGTAAAAAATTTAAGCCATTCAAAAAGTTCAACAAATACGTACTATTTTGACATGAAAGAAAATGAATAAAATTTAATAATTAGTGGTAGAAATGAGGTACATATTCCATTATTGCGTGAGAACATATTGTGATCTGAAAATTCATTTTAGAAAAAAATTTCTCAGGATAAAATGAGAGATAAAAGAAAAGAGAGAGAGAAGTTAAAAAAGGAAATAATGGCTATTTCATGAGATAAAAGAATATGGGAAAGCCTAGATTGGTTTGTGATATGAGGGATATAACAAAGCATCATTAAATCGCTTTCTTTTTTTTCTCTCCCTCTCTCTCTTTCAAAAATAAAAAAAAAAGAAAAAAAACTATTTCATCAAAAGAGAGAGAGGAAGAGAGAGAGAGGGACAGAGAGAGAGAGAGAGAGGTGAAAGAATACCAGAAATAAGTGATTTCTTCTTGGATATTATTTTTGAGGATGCTACTACCATAAATGGTTTCTTCATTTTTAATTCATTTAGTGATTCTATTTTTTAGTCTAAAAAAACAAAAAATAAGTAAACAAACAAAAATAAAAAATAAAAAGTAACAACAAGAAATGATTCCAAATACATACATGCAGAGAGGGAAGCAGGAAAAAAAAAAAAAAAAAATAGAACAATTTATGAACTGGATAGAAAGATGATGAAAAGAGTCTAAAGATGAAGAAAGGAAAGATATCTGAAGCAACGACTCATCAATTTGACAATTTTTTTTTTTTTTTTTTTTCTCTTTATTTATTTATTTATTCTTTCAGAGTGAAGAAGTTACCACAGATGTGAGAGGATATCAAAGAGAGGGTTAGATTTTAGTATTATAAGCTTTTCTAGTTAAACATGCAATAAAAAAAAAAAAAACAAAAAAAAAAAGTTAAAAAAAAAAAAAAGAAAAAAAAAAAAAAAAACAAGAAAAGAAGGGGAAAGAGAGAAAGAGGAAGAGAGAGAAAGAGAAAGGGAAAGGGAGAGGGAAAAAAAAAACTGCAAATTCTCACTGCTTCGTTTTCGGCTTCTTTTTTTCTGCTGTATCAGATGAAAAATATGTGTTGAACGAATCCAATAAGCATATTTGATATATAAGCAATATATAATTTGGCTATGGATGAATTAGAGGAATGTGTTAGTCCGTTGATATGTGGAAATGATCGAAATTTTGATGTGAAATGATTAAATTACAAAAAGAAAAAAGTCAAAAAATAAATTCGATTTTACTTGAAAAAGTTACAGATTTACTTCACAAAAAAAGAAAACAAAAGGGAAGAAGAAAGAAAGGAATATAATAATTTGAAATTGAATTTCATTTGAAAATATATACGAAATAACAAAAGCTTTAATTAATAAGTATTGGATGAGTATGATAATACTACTGTAACAATGATGCAAGTTACAATAGTGAAGGCATAAATTAACAATGCAAAAAACTGCAAATTTTAATATAAAATGAACGATTTATGATACCGTTTTTCTCATTTCTTCTAAAATCAACATTTTCTGCATGATTAATCGATCCATCCTGATGGTTGAAAGTATCATTTTCATTTGGATGACATCAAATATGATGGAGGAAAAAAGAAAATTTAAGATAAAAACGTGTTGTATGTGACACGATTGAATCTTTTCATTTTGTTCAAGCAAATTATTTTTATATGTGTAAACTTCTTCCTTCCTAACATATATGTAGCTTGAAAATTACTACAGTGACGTCATTGTAATTAATTTTAATTTAAATATGTTAAGTTGTGTCTTTGATAATATACCCATTAATTTTGTGCACAAGTATCAACAGTAGCACATGTAATTATTATCGAATATTAATCGTTATCTTTGCTGTAATTTCCCTTTCCATTTCAAAAAAAAAAAAAAACACTCAAACTATATAAACCATCTAGAATTTTTTTGATAAATTTGATCAAATCACGGATTTTTTGTTTGTTTTGGTTTAAATTTAAATACCAGTTTATGGACTGTAATGGTTGAAAATTCAAATTCAACGCTAAGCTTCTATGCGAAACGCATCAGCACCAAATGAAAAAGAAATTTTACATGAATTTTATATTAATTGACCATCTGCTACTTGCAACGCGACAGTTGGTGAAACCATGCAATTTTCGTAGTATTTACTTTTGACAGAAGAATTGGATAATGATCATTTATTAACAGCAATTCATTGTAACAGAACGCTGAATCAGTGCAATAATACAAATTGTAATTTGAAAGGGATTTAGTGTTTGTATAATCTTATTCATTATGCCTCTTATGTCATTTTAATAAATTAACGCTTACATCAAATTATTGGCATTATTTCTTTTAGTGATAATATAATTAGCGTAGGAAAAAAAAAAAAAAAAGGAAGAAAAAAAAGTGACATTATTTCGATACTGAATTGGTAATTAATTCACAAAATTAATGTTAAGTAATTGAACAAATATTTGTCGTATGCCTTTGACAAATTTGTCGTATGTAATGATAATAATAATAGTAAGAGATGGAAAAATGAATTGATGATGAAAAAAAGAAAGAAAAAAAAAAAATTATCTATGTAACTTAAGTATATAATGATGGGAAAACTTAAACTGAGTAATATGGAATTCGCTGTACAATTTCTAACGACAATTATCCCCAGACTCAACGCGGGTATTGTCGTTGTTGAAAGGCTATGAAAGGTGCCAATGATGGGGTAGAAAAAAAAGTGTGAGTCAAAAAACAAAAAAGAAGAAAAAACATCATGGGAAAGGTAAGGGAAGGAATAAAACTGACGTAAAAAAAAAAAAAAAAAATGCAAAGAAATAAAAATGAGAAAAGGACAGCTACTGGTATTGATGTTTGTCGGTAACGGTACCGAAATGATTGCGATGTTCCACGGAAAAGTAGACATAAAGAATTAGAAGAAATGAATGAAAAAAAAGTTGTAAATATCATTTCATAAAAAAAAGATGAAAAAAGAAACAATAACAATTAGGAAATTCAAATATTAGTTACTGAATAAGAATTATGACAATTTGACTTGATGAATTTCAATAATTACGTACAAACTACGGTATTTTGCATATCTGAGAGTCATTAGCCGATTTAGGGTAATTAAATAAATAGAAATAAATAAGAAAAGAAAAAAACGAAAACGAAAACAAGAAAAGATGAAACAGATGGTACAATGAATTGAAATGATATGGTTACCTGATAACACTTCTTTCAAGGATGCAAAATATTTGTGGAAATTCTTTTTCTTTTTTTTTTTTTTGAAAATAGGATGAAAGAAGGTAAAACGTTGAGCAGATGTCAGCACATGTTATTCACCAAATAATTGCTTTTTCCCAAATTCAATGATTATTATTATTATTATTATTATTTATCCATTTATTTATTTACTTATTATTTATTTACTTATTATGATTATTATTATAAATCATTACTATTATTATTATTTGATTACTATTACTATTTGATTTATAACCTGTCAATGACTACCCATTGTAACTATTGTTTTATTGTATTTTAATGTTGCTAGTAGTCAAAAATCATTTTTTTCCATCAAACAAAAATCTGTTGTATAATTAGTCCATTGCATAGTCTGTAAATGAATTATGTAAGCTCGGATATTATCAAGAAAAACGATAATTAGTAATGAAATGTATTCAGGAATTAGCTAATCCTAACATATAATTTATCACTTTTAGGATCGATTACGTCATAAAGATGTAATTGGAAGATAAATAATATCCAAAATGATAACTCTCAAATAAATTCCAATTTAACCATAGTAAACAAAATTTGTTTCGATAGCTTCAAAAACAATTCCAGTTAAGGCGAAATTTTTTCCTCTAGTTTTAATTTCAAACTTAAATTTAGAAATTAAATTAAATTAAAGATGAAAAAAACGTTAATTGGATCAGAGCAATTTAGATAAAAGAAGAAAGAGGGATATTGGTTTGCATAGTTGTTTTAAAAACTTACAAGAGGTGAAATATATGTCATCACTACTACTACTATTACTACTACTACCTCCAATCCTTGTACTTTTCCTCTCCTATCCTATTTCATCAGTACTATAATTGATGATCATTGTTTCAAACGGAAATTTACGATTTTTCAGATCAAAGGGTTTTTGAAATCTTTTCATGCTTGTACTTCTGTATTTCAATACCACCAGGCGCATTACATCTTTCTCCTTCCACATTCCCTCTCTCCTCTTCTCATCTCCCTTTCCTTTTTTCCACCATTGCTTTTCAAATTGTCCTTGACAAAATTTACATCACTTCAAAGAGAACATACATCATGTAAATGCAACATATCTAACTGACCAAACTTATATATCATCTCATTTTTCAACACCGATAGCGTGTGTGATACAATAAGGTTATGTTCATCATAAAAGTTTTCTTTTTTTTTTTTTTTTTTGTTCCATAAAAAAGAGAAGAAACATTTCTTGGATAAAAGTACAAAAGCAGTAATTAATTTTATTGAGAAAAAGTGCAAAGATAAAAAATAATTTTGTTGAAGAATTTAATTGCCATGCTATTTATGCAATAATAATATGGTTTTTTTTTTTTTTTTTTTTTTTTTAAAGTTTGTATGGTTAAAGAATAATGTGCCGAAAAAAAAAGAAAAAAAAAATTAAACATTATGATGAAATCTGTGCAAACAAAGAAAGTTGTGAAGGATGTATTGAGAATATTTGAGGAATCAAAATTGTTTACTCAACCGATTTTTCATCTTCCTGAAACTACAATCCAAAGTGGTTGTTTAGAGAAATGATTTCCGGCAAATACGAAAATTGCAGGGAAGGAGAAAGGGGAGAATTATCAGGAAATGTCATAAATGAAAAATGCTAAAATTGATATTTCGGCTATAATTCAATATAGCGCACATATCTCGATGATTTGAACAAAAATGAGTTAAATACCTAATTAGATCAAACTTTAAAGATAATTATGATTAAGATTTTTAACCACATTTTATGGTTTAATCTATCACTTAAACAATTCATATAGTAGCTAATTTTGTCTTGGCATATGCGAGTTTCCAAAATTCTCTTTTATCACATTTTGATTATCCTATCTAATTACAGCCATATAAACTATTCTATTATCTTGTCATCTGTTTGATGTTTGATAAAAATAGTTTTGTTAAAAACATATGGATAAATTAGATATTTAATAAAATATAAATTGTGTGAGTAAGTTAAAAAATGAAAGTTAAAGTTAAATTATTGGAAGCATTTGTAAAAAATCTTACTTGCAAAAGCCAACGAAAAAAAAAGGAAACGGAAGCGATGACCAATCATCGATGATACCAAAAATGTCATTCATTTGCAGTTTTGTATAAACCCGACAACTTTGACATTGGAATAACAGCATATAATAAGTAGGAAAGTGGGTGGCTTTCAAAAAGTCGCATTCTAACTCGCACTTTCTCCGTCCTTTTTATTTCAACCCCCGCTCTCCCGAGGGCAAAATTGCGATAAATATGCATATTTATATAACCATACGGTATTAATAGAAATATCTGACATACACACATTCATACATACATACATTTGTAAATGCCGAAGTAACATTTGTTAAACGCCTGTAATTTGATACTAACCCTATGTTCCCCCCTTTTTTCCTCTTTTTCCTCCGCCTGCCAATTTATTCCTGTCCTTCGATTCATTACAAATACCTTTTTAGTTACCTGAAATTGTAACCTTGTAAAATTTTGAAAAATTTTGATATTTTTCCAGTATCACTCTAATTGATTCCATCTTCCTCTGTCTTACCATTCCCTCATTCCCTCTCCATCTTACATTTTCATCTTTCCATCATGGGCAATTTTTCGATTGCTTCCTCTAAAGTGATCGATACGAATGTCTATCTGACATGTTGAATTATATCTCCATTTGCAACTGAAGCGCATATGTCGCAAAGCGAAGAACGTTATAGCAATAGGAAAAATATCCCTCTGTTGATTGATTTCTTCGTTTTTCAAAAGGAGGAAAAGCGAGGAGACGATTGAAAAGGATGGAAGAGGTAAAAAACAAGAAAGACGAATTAGAGAGTAGCTCAGTTATGTTCCGGGTTACAATTCGATAGAAATTCAAGCTTTTTGATATGAGCATTAATTCTTACACAAACGGTTAATAGTAATGTTGAAATATGATTTTTTGCTTACAAATCTTGCAGGGAAGAAATATCGATAATATTACTTAATTAAAAATAAACCTAATCATATTACTATTATGTTGAAGTTATTTAATGTATGTGATCAAAAAATGTAATTAATGTTTGCATATGTTTCAAATGGATCAATGCAAAATGAAATAAATATTTTTAAGGAAAATAAAACTTTAATGAAATTTAAGAATAAGTTTGTGCATGAAATTTGGACCATGTTTAAACATGAAGATGGGAAATGCTCACTTAACGATCAACACAAGCAGCCAGTTAAGAAAGCGAAGTTAGGCAATAGAACTGGTTTTTTTGGTCAATTCAACAAGTATGACTAAAAGATCCCCCCCTCCCCCCCTTCCCAATTCTAACAGCTACTTACTATCGGCTATTACTATAACTTCACTTCTAACAATAATTCCAAATGTTACCTGGGTAACTTTTGTTCAGGTAATAAATGCATACCATCGCATTTATACAAATATTCTTTTGTTAGTTGATAATTATAACTTAGAGTTACATTTCTGCTTGAATTTTACAATGTTTTATTAATCAAAAGAGAAAAAGAAGCAAGGAAGCAATAATTAATAATGTGAAAAAAAAAAATTGAGTGGAATTTTTTTTCTTTTTTTTTTTTTTTAGCTTGAAATCTAGTGAAAAATTAATGAATAATGTAAGGAAATTCGTGTTAATTTATGATGAAACAAATTACTGATGGAATAAAAATGAAGTTTCGAATGAAGTAAATTGAAGGAAAAATCCCTAACGTTGCCTCATTGAATTAGTTGTACTTCATTAGCTTCTCATTTTTCTTTCCTCTTTTTTTTTATTTTTTTTTTATTTTTTTTTTTTTAAATAGTGCCGCCTTGGGAGGAGGAAAAGAGGGAGAAGGAAGAAGAAAAAAAAAACGAAAGCAAAATGAATGAGTCTTTTTTGCTCAGAGTCAGAATCATTTGTCATTGAATCCAAAAGTACATTCATAAATTTTTGCATTGATATCAATGATGTTATCAAACTGCATTGAAATGAAATCCGATAATTTAATAACAAAAATACAATGCGATTCTGATCAATCAATTATAAGTGTTGAATTTCAGAATGATTTTCAGATAAGCTTCAAAATTAGGTTGTTAATTCTTAAGTAAATTAGTTGGATATCATTATGGTGATATATGATTTAGACATAATTCCATTAGACTAATAATTCAACTTAAATAGCATCTTTGGTTGCTGTAAATTTCATTAAGTTTATGCAACATTTCGAATTGTAAAATATGAAGAAATTCTTTCAATATATGAGGGAATATGATATTGTTGCCACTAACAGTACTAAAAGCATTCCAAATAATTTATGTGACTCTCATATATTCATGAAAAAATAGTAATAGAATTTTTTTTTAAAAAAAAAAGAGAACTAAATGATATATCTATTTCGAATACGATTGTTTTTTGATAAATGTTTCAATGTTTTATAATATTATTATTATTCATCGTGAAAATCAAACAATTGAACTGGTCATTTAAAAAACATCGTTTTGTTTAATTTAATAAATTAAACTGAAATAAAATAAAGGAAACTGAAATTTCAATCAGTAAATCTGTCCAGTTAATTAATGCAACACATCTTTGGACAACATTGTATTTGGAGAAGATCACACGTTACCTTTCTCGATGAAATTGAAAAAGAGCTTACGATTCAATTTATTTGTTCGTTAAGGTGCTAATTATCAGCTGTGAAATTTTCATCGACCTATGAACCCTTTCGTCTTACTTGAAAGTTCTGGGAGATATGCCTAAACCAGAACGTCCAATTCACACCATCATTATAGTATCAGATATGGAAGAATATAAGACCAGAAATAAAATGTAGTTGGTATGAGTGTGAGGTTTTACAAAAATAAGAATTAAAAAGTCAATAAAAAAATTGTTAAAAATTTTACCGGAAAAAAAAATAGGCATTAAACAAAGTTCTCGCATTGGTAACAATAAACTGATAAATTTCAAGAGTCGAATTGAAAAAAATTTGAATTTCATTGTTTTTGCTTATTTAATATTGAAATGTATATTTTCTTCCCTATGCTTGCTGCGTTGTAAAAAGTTCCACAATTATTGTTTTTATTTTTCGTATGAATTTGCATACTTAAACTGAATCACTATTACTACCACTATTATTATTATTATTATTATTATTATTATTATTATTATTATTATTATTATTATTATTATTATTATTATTATTATTATTATTATTATTATTATTATTATTATTATTATT
>JABVXV010000465.1:0-38093 GCA_013365325.1 Dipetalonema caudispina | reverse complement strand
TAATAATAATAATAATAATAATAATAATAATAATAATAATAATAATAATAATAATAATAATAATAATAATAATAATAATAATAATAATAATAATAATAATAATAATAATAGCAATAATAAATAGTAATATCGTAAAATATTTTTAGACATCTCAAGTTCTTCAAACAACTGTGACAAAAAATTTCATAGCTCATTAACAAATATTTTATTATGGATTATTATTTCACTACCACTTTTGCTAAACCCTAAAAAAATCTTTAAAATTATTCAAATGAACTTCATTTGTAAAAAGAGTTCCATTGGAACCAATAATTTTATTGCTCGCTAATTTGTCAAATGTTTACATTTTAAACTACCAAAAATATTCGCATAGATACGGTTTATCACCCTAATGATACCTTCCTCGTATTATTTAATTTTAAATTTGAACACAAAAAAATCCGCAAAATGACTGTTCTCAGTTTAGTGTTGCTCAAAAATTTGACACAGAATTTCGACTGTTCAGGATTTGATAATAGTATTGCAAATTAAGTTCTAGATATTTAAAAAAAAAATCTATCGAAAAATGTGCAACATCTACAGTACAAAATCTGCATTAGATTTTATAATTCAATGCTCATTAAATTTTTAGAAATTACCGATTGAATTTTTATGCTTCACTAGGTAAATAAAAGCTTTAAATTTGCTTTTTAATATTGCATATAAACCAGAATTTTAAGGATAGATGAAAGAATTTAACAAATATAAAAAATTTCACCAAATATGCATGTTCAAGGCAAAAACGATTTATTATTGAAAGTTTAATTTGAAAGAAAAAATTTCCAAACATTTAAATTGGTTTAAATATATATGCATCAATATGAAATATTTTATCAACCATTATAAATTTTGATGGTTGATATCTTTCCATCTTCAGCGTCGTTATTATTTTTACAAGTTTTAATTATACGATAATTACAGAAATATATGGAAGTAACAAATATCGCAATGCAATTAGCACTTGAATTATCAGATAGTTTTTTTTTTTTTTTTTTTATGCAGGAACGACAGTATCGTTCTGCCAAAATTCATTATATTAAATATCGAATATTCAAATATACAGTATTCTAGTACTTAAATATTCATTTAATATATTAAATACTCAGGAATAAAATATTGTTCCTCATTTCTTCTAAAATATCGTCAATGTTAAGCTAACAGAAATGATCAAGTATGAACCGTTAGAAACAACCCTATCAAAAAGATTCGAAAGTTAATTTAATACCATCACTTAGAGTTGAAATAAAGTTTGAATTCAATGCTAAACACAATGTGAAATGAATTACTTGTAAATTATTCGACCAAAATTAAAAAGAAATTTCCAAACTTTGTTTAGAACTAAATAGAAACACATTGAAACGATGATAAATATTACTAAGCAAAAGAAAATAATTGAACCATAAATGGAGATAAATTTAAGTAAAGTTTAAACATTATTTTTACTTGAAAAATGATGGATATCAAAACAAACAATCCAAACCAACAGATGGGTAAATACAGCAGCCTTTATCGTTTCAGAATTTTGCAAAAAACCGGTTCATTTTTTCGGAAATTCTCGAGTTTGAAATAACGAACAGACATTTGACGTGGTGAGATATCAGGGTACGGAGACAAATTGAAATGTCCTTTTTCTTTCAAATCATACATCAGCCGTTTTATTTCAAAAAGGTTATTTTTTTATTTTTTTGAAAAGATTGAATCAGGAAGTCTGAAATATTGTGACATCTTCCATGAATAATTATTAACTAACGACCTAATGAGACCAAGGAAAGTTGTATACCTCACATAATTGAGATGAATGCTTATTTCTAACCCAAATGGATAGAAGCATTAAATGCTTACAAGACTAAAGACTAGCTATTCATGTTTTTCATTCAGCATTCATTTGTATTACATAGTTCTTCAGTAATTGTCAAAATTATTTCTGCTAAACACAAATTTTCTTATAGCAAGCAAAGGTTAAGAAGTATGATAAGATTCGACCAAATCCTGGATCGTGGATAAGTTCAACAGTACTTTCACTGATGAATATTCTATACGTTCCAGTAGACATATCACTATTTTTACAGTAGGCAAATTTCAGAAATGTTCAATGTCAATATTTAACTGTAGCAAATTACATAGCACAACATGGATAATCTCGGTATTTGACATTCGAATTTCATGTAATGTTTGGTGAAAACGTTACAGACAGAATTTCCATTTGATCAGAATCAGTTCTGAGTTAAATTTAAATTTGGAACTATTTACAGAACCAGAGAACAATAAATTCCTTGAATGATTCACTGCAATACAGTTAGACTAGAATCGTCAAATTGTACAAAATCCACTGTATCGACCTTCATGACGAATCTGATGAAAATATTGAACGCAGAATTTTCATTTGACGCAATGGTGGACAATTCACTGCTTGGTAATATGGGCCATGGATGATATCCAATAACTGCAAATGAAATGAAAAAGAAAACATAGATAAAGCAACAACTGGAAACGAAGTAACGCAAATTATGTCATCGAAGTTAATTTAATCCTGGATGACGTCTCAAATAGAACTAAAACAAATAAAATTTAAATTTTAAGATTTTGGCAGTTCTTCGTGCATCCATCACTTAAATCTCTCGCAGTACTTCCCTTATTTCCCATCGCTTACATGCTAACCGATGAATCATGACTTCAGTTATCTATAGATTCAACGTTAACTACCCGTCAATGTAATGATACAATATGTGACATCATAAGCTCCTTTTGGACATACATATGCAGCTGTGTCAAATTCTGGTGCTAGGACAATCTATATTTCTGATAAATCAATGAATCACTTTCCTAGGAAAAATCAATTCCCAAAAAATTAGAGGTGATTTGACTTAATGTACAGGTGTAACATATAAGAGTTTTAATATTACATATGATAAATTACAAACCTGCTCACGTTTGGTACTTGCTGAACGGCTTATTTTGTGCAGATGATCGATTTCACAAACAAGTTCGCTACGTCTTATACTGCTAACCGATGAATCGTACTTCCTGTGCAAAATTATTCCCAAATAAATTCGCGCATATTATCATAACATATCAAACCAGAGCCAAAAATAATAAGATCTTCAACATATGTTTGATAAAAGACAGCTGGATAACAGATGATGTCGATATAAACCCAACGTACTACTTACTAAATTTTAGTCAAAGCACGACTATCTGCACAACCATTATAAAAAGATTCATATGGAAGTAGGTACGATTAACGTGATCTTGTCAAAACTTGAAGCAAAAGAAAAAAAGGAAAAAAGAATTGTAGTTTAATTCTAAAGAAAATAAATCTCTTACTCAAGGAGTAACTTTATTTGTGAGCGTACACGATCATCGTAACACCGAAGTGCAACAGCAAATGCAGAAATAAAATCAACCACATTACTCTTCAAAATATTTGAAGCTACTGGATGAAATTCGGGCAGAGAACGCTTCAATGATCCAAGGACATTCTGTGTGGCTGCATGCAGCGAATGTGAATGAGATCCAGCCTACAAAATTATGGAAATAAAATTCATCTCTTGATTGATTTTATCACGAGAGACATATACTACATTATTCAAGTATAACTAAATGAAAATGAAAAGAATTTATTAATGCTTCTTTCTCTCGAACAAAAATACCTGCGATAGAAATGGATGTGGTTTCTGATTTGCATTAACTGTCGGCTGAACTAGCTGCATCAACGAACCAGGTTCACTAGCAGAATGCACTCGCTGATTCTGAACACTTTGTCGAGCATCAATAAGTACTTCTTTCGGCCTGATATGTAAAGAATTATCACAGTCACCCTTCGGTGCAGTATCTAATAATTCTGGCGAAACATGCACTGTAGTCGTCGGTGTAATAGTTAGATGACTCATTCGCGAATTAGTTAAATGTTGACCTGAAATGTATTTCTTTTTTTGAAGACTTGAAATTAGAACTACTTCAGAGAAATGAAGTTTAAAATTCTTTTTATTAAAGGAATTCCAGATTCGAAGTATAAATCTAATTTTCAACAATAAAAACCGGCTTATATTTAATTTCTTCAACAAAATCCCATAAGAACATTTATTTATAGTAAATAAACAGCAATAGAGTGTTCAAGTACTGCAATATTGAAATAAGCTATTAATGATTAATAAGGATAAACTCTGACTAGATGAATCCAAATTATTCGACAACATGATCTATCCATGGATCTAACAGATTTAACAGACATGAACCGTCAGTTATATTACTATTGAATGTGACATTGCTCTGTTGAACAACTAGGCCATAATCAGAACTCTAATGCTGTTAAAAGAATCATTTCTACGCGTTCAAAAACTCATATATATAAAATTATGATCTGGAAAATTAAAAATTTTGGATTTGAAAATTTTTAAAAACTAATTAACCAACTTGATGCAGTAGAAGTAGTTGCATTATGATAACTGAGTCCAACATGAATATTGCAGTCATCACGAGCTTTTTCAACAAAGTTATCAGCGACATACTCATGTTTCGAATCACTCGATCGACGTCGTCTTGTCAAACTCATTACGTGTTGTACCAGAGCCGTATATTGATTTAACTTATCACGAACTTCTCGAAAACCTCGGAATTCATAAGGTTCATCCAATAACAGATCCTAAACAAAGAAGAGAAGTCCTTATTGGATTTTATCAATATCATCGAAAAATAAATAAAAGATATTCATATATTTCACCTAAACATTGATTATTATTATCAGAGATATGCATGAAGGGCAATCATCATTATCATATTCTCATATATTATCGGATAACAAAGGTCATTATCATCACTTTCTCTGCATGGTATACAAATCTCTTGCGATAAGCTTTCATAGTAATTTTACCAAACAAATCGTCAGGATCAATATAAGCAACAACTTTTAATACCTAATTCTACACCATCCAGCCTAAAAAAATCTAAATGACTCGAATGCTTTAGCTGAAATTCATAAATATCCACATTATTTCTATTACCGTTATCAGAACAATGGTAAGTACTATTTTTACCACCATAGCTTAACTTATCACCTCCTCATTATTGTTCCTCTTTCAGTATTAACCTAGGAGTTCTGAAGATATTCTTCGAACAGAAAAATTAAACGAAAAGTAATGAATAATAAAATAACAGATCACCAGTAGTGTATGCTATCTCATGCAAGTCTCACCGATCAAGTTTCTCATCCATAGAAAAATAGAAAGAATGTTCCACATTCACTTCTCAATATTTCTGTTATTGTTTTTGCTCCTATAATTCTCATTAACAATACCGAACTTATCTCACCAGGTCATTTTATTACACATCCTTTGCAAAATAACTTGATGACATAAGTTCAACAACGTCAATAAAAATGACGACAATATAGTAAATTTCCATATCATTATACAAACCCACAGCCTAAATTTTCATCTTACTTTACAACAGATAAATCCAACTTTAACCTTTTCTAATTCATTCGATTCCATTTCTTCCAGGAATGATAAAGCTGTATCGACTCGCTGAACTTCAAGTTGATGTTTGCGAAGTTCTTCTGCTACATCCAATTGTGCATTTCGAATGATATCATCTGAACGGTATGAATTTTCATTTTTGGCATTCATTGTTTCAACAATCCTCGTATCATCTAAAATCGATCATAATTATTAATGAAATATCTATCCTTATTTAGTTGCAAAATAAGTAAAAGCACCACAAAAAAACAACATGTCCTTCTGTCCTGAATAGATAATGGACTGAATAGATAATGGAAAGTTTTCCATCAAACTTTAGCTAAGATATGACAGAAACTGAAATTAAAAGGCAATATTTTAGATGATTGCAAGGACAATTTACGCAGACCATACTTAATTACACGTTGACCCATTACTCAAATAATTAACCATTTACTACTTTTATCTGCATTTCATTAATTTACTGAACTTCTTTTAACAAGTATCTCTCCCTTCCTCTTCCGTAATAATCAGAAAGCTTCCCTTCTACCCAACGCATTCCTCTCCTGCTTCATTTAGCAGTGACAGGTAAATTCTCCTATCAGATTACTATCTCCGTTATAAGACCTATCTCTTCAAATATCTCTAAATTTCCCGCCAGTTTTTTGGAATGGAAAATGCATTAATTAATTACTTGATAAGTGATTAAGTATAAGACACGCATTAGTGACAAGCAATTAATATATCAATGATGAACGATTAAAGCTTAAAAGCTAATTAAACTAAATTATGATAATGAAATTTCATGTTCATTTTTCAGAAGTCAATCAAAAAAAAAAAAAAAAAAAAAAGAAATTGGCTTTTTTCAGCTAATTCCGATTAATACAGCATTGCATTCATCTTCCGAATTGAGCAGTAAATGATCCTTGACTCAAACAATATGAATCTTGTCCATAATTAATTATGAGTCGGGTAGTAATTAGCCCAAATTATGGAAATATCCAACAATGATTCTAACGTTATACATAAGCTATGATTACATACCGTTACGTTGAGGAATTCAATAATTCGATTCGTACTCGTAAAACGATCATACAGTTATAATAAAATCCAAATCAGAACTTGAATTAAATACCCGATGTAGAAAATTGACATATGTTTTTATTGCGATAATCTTCCTGTCGACGAATATTCCGATGCAATTTTCACGACTGCTCGGATTAAAACTTTGCGGAATGAGTAAAACTTCTAAAAGAATAAGAATCAATAAACAGTAAAACCAATATTTCGCTTATCGAAGCTATCGATTAAGCTTATGAACACAAGAAAAAACCAAATGTATAACTGCAAATGATTATCTCTCGATAAGTATAATAATAGATGTACGTTGATTTGTCATTTTAAATCATTAATTTCAAACATTCCGATATAACCCTTCAGCACTAAAAAATGAATTCTCCCTTAATTCGAATCCTTCCCGTAATTTCGCGGTATTAACACTCATACTTCTCTTACTTCAACCATTTCACATTATGAAAGGTCATCAATAAACCATTTTACTTCCATTTACTCAACTAAAATAACTTCCGTTTTCTAACATTTGTCAGAGAATGAGAGTAATAGTATAGATACTACTTGAGTCATGATAGAGAATGAAAGTAGTATTAGTCAGAGACGCAGTAGACGTGGGCTTACGCATGGACGATAATGTCTATTCAAGTGATCGTCGATAGTTACGTGTTATACGTCATATTCTTGTATAATATACTACGCTCAAGCACATCTATGTATATTCAAATAGAAACGTATGAAAGAGGAAATTGCGATCTTTATCACGAATGTTAGTTGAGCTTTTTTCCAATATTTTTTAATTTATTTCTAAATTCGTAAATTTCAACATGAAAAACGAGAAATATACGTTTTTATGACTTCTTTTTTTTTCTTTCAGCTGTGAAGAAAAATTGTAACGAATGATTTTTAAAAGATTACGAAGTTAAAATTAGTAAGCAATGTGAAATGAATGTTACGAAAGATAATAAAGATCAGATAAAATGGATGGAGAAAGAAAATTCAATGGATTAATTACTCATAATTTACATTAGATTGAAAATTACCTTAATCAGCTTTACTTAGCATTTGCTAATTTTTATCAAATATCAAGTACGATATAGTGAAGTGAGAAAAATTTAAAAAGATTAAAGAAAATTTAATTCCCTCTTTCTGCTACATATTTTATCCCGTAGAAAACCTATCAAGCTTAGTCAAGATGATTGTATTAGCTAATTACTTCAGCTTTCTCTTAGTTTACATTGCACTTTGACCTACTTTTCGCAGCGTGACCTCAAAAATCTCTCAGACTTTGTTTTGAAACTCTTAAACTAAACATTTTAACTTTGTTTTATCTTTTCATTGATTAATTTTGTTAAAATAAATATTTTTGTTGGATATTTTGTAATTATAAGTGAATTACACTAAATCCATATAAACCTGAAAGTTTTAACATGGTAAATCCAACCAATTTGGGATATTAGGATGACCTCGGAAATTTGTAGCAAACAAATTGTTTTTTATTTTTCATCATTTAGTTTATTTGTAAAAAGTCATAATTTGTAGGTATCATCTATCCTCACATATCGTAGGAAAGTTGTGAGTTATTAAACGTCATATAATGCGAATTTATATCATAATATGATATTATCAATGAGTTAATATCTGATTGCTACTCTGTGATATATGTACCTACCAGATTGATCAAAACAAATCCAGCAAATCCGGTTGAATTCCATTCTATTCAATGCTATCATTTTTAAATTCTGGAATTGATAAATTCCAGAATTTAAAAATGATAGCATTGAATATTAATAACTTATATTGAAAAATTTTAAAGACTTGTTTTGAGCATTTAATGAGGAGTTGTTAGGACAAAACCCCCGGCGAATGATCCATCGTTTTTTTTTCTCCTGTTTTTTTTTTTTTTTTTTTTTTTTTAACTCGAATTAAGGTTTTTCTGGTAATACACTTATAATTATCCAAATAATTAACTGTGAGAAATTTACCGCTCCATCGATCATTAGTTTAAATTGCATCGAATGTATAACACTTTTATAGCCATTTCATCATTTCATTAATTTACCTACATTTCTAATGGAAAGTCTTTCTAATGTTTTCGTTATTTCTTTTCTCTCTAACTTTTTATTTATCACCAAATTACTTGAGCATATTAAGGTCCAATTTTCGAAAATGTGATGGAAATTTCATTTGTCGAAGAATATTTGTAACAAATATCCTGTAGCAATAAGAATGGAAATAAGTATATTATGAAAAGATAATATCGTATTCGATATTGATTATTCTAAATATCACTATCAGGAAGCTCTAAAACGTACATTCAAGAAAGTTTTGATGAAATAAATTACTTCCTACTGCAGAAAGCTACAAAATGTACTAGTCAACAAACGTTTATCAAAATAAATTTTCTTTAATTTCAAAAATTTGTTTTTTTCCAGCTAGATAATATGCATATTTTAGATTAATAGTTGTACGGTCCATGTAAAATCTGTTTATATAGAGTTTAATTTCTATCTTTAAATGTTTTCGCTTTAAACGTCAATTCTAGTTGATGTCATTAATACGTCACTCAAATTTAGTTTAAAAAAAACCCCATTATTTATTAATCAGTAATTTCCCTAATGATTAATGATTATTCGCTGAAGATTTGAGGAATACTTTTATTACCACTAAAGATGTAATCTTTTACGAAATCCAATCTGTATGGGATAGTTTACCATATATTCGTTTTTGTATTTTCTTCCGACTTGATCAATTTACCGGTACTTCTAGTTATTCGTTACAAATGTCCGATATACCCTTCCCACAACATCAAACAAATTGTATTTCAATCGACATATGAATCCATTCATATGTAGGAAAGAAAATCAGAAGCAATGGAGAAATCTGAATATTTATTCTCTGTCCTAGCACTTCTCAGAATCTCATAAAGTATAATTTGGGGATCAGTCAAGTACAAATAATCTCTTTTATTTTCACCAATGATTCTGCAATAATATATTGTCATCTTTATAAAAATGTACAACTTGTAAAATAAAATAATCATTTATGCAGAAATAAACGAATAAAAAAGTTGTAACTGTTGGTACAGATAGTCTTGGAAATATGAAATGAAATTTAGCTGAACTGCAAATGATATGATTATTTATCGAAGATAATCCCGATGAATAAATACATATAAATAAATTCGTTTATCCATTCATGTAAGCTTAAAATTTTCAGTAGTACCTATTCAAATCTATCAAAGCATTTGGTTCGTAGTAGAAATATCATAAATGTGCTATCGATTTCTGCCAATATTTGTCGTATCATTGACAATAGAAGAAAAAAATTCAGATTGAAGTACATTATGAAGAAATAATTGATTTCATTGCAACAAGTTTTTTTTTTTTTTTTTTTGTCTGAGAAATTTATGCAATAGATACAATGGGAGAAATTTTAACAAAATAGTTTAGTACTTTTTCAAATGAAGAAAATATACAGTCATTTTCAGAATGCTCTATTTCATTAAATTATCGGTAATAACCGTAAATACATGAAGAATTAATGAATGTTTTGAGAAAAAGTTATTATGTAATAAAGAAGATTATTAGAAACTTTTGTAAGATTCTAAGTTATTTAGATATGAGTATCATCAATTCATGATGATGAAGAAGATGAAGTTGAAAAGTAATGATAATTGAATGAAGTTAATAATATATTATTTACATTCAGTTTGTTTCAGATGTGGAAAATTTTTTCGGAATTTTCAACTTTATATGTGTATAGCATTTTTCTGAAAATTATATAATGAGTTCTCTTGTCACTGATCTAAATTATCAAAAATGAATAATAGATACAATTACCTTTATCATTAGTTATCATGTCCTATTTTGAATATCAGTAATATACCTGCATAAACATTCTGGACTATTATTTCACATTTTCAGTTTTCATTTGTAAATATAACAAAATTATTTTGATAATTTTTGTGGAGTACAAGTGAATGATCAACGAATATGCAATATCAATTATCATATGACATGAAATAATTGTCCTTCACGTGTAATGCAGTTGGTTACATAAAGCTACATATGTTTAACCAGTTGACACAGATTTACCTAGGTATGTTTAAAACTCTGAATAGTTGATGCTAAAGTAGTTATTACGTGATAATGCTGAACAATTGTCATATTATATTGGCAGAATGCTATGTATTTGTTGATATATTAAATAAAGGTGATTCACGGAGATTAAGTGATGCTAAGCGGTTATCACGTGGTATGAAATGGTTGTTGTTACTTATGTAGTAGTGACTAGAATTTCAAGAAAGCAAGGATAAGATTGGTTTAATTTCAGGTTATTGCCAGCTTACGAAATTAAGGAACAAGCATAGTCGTAAGTAAGGTGATAAACAGAGCAGGGAAGAAGAGAATAGGTTCAAAGGTTACATCCTGCGGTACATGAACTATAGAGATGAATAGGTGCGAGGTACATCCGTCAAATTCTTCCAAATTAAAGGAAGAGAATTTGAGCTAAACTATGAACCTTTAAGGCTGCTACACACGAAAAGGCTCCCAAAGCTCTTCCAAATACATTCTAAGGTCTCACGTGGTTTACGTCACCATTTGGCGCGATCTAATTGTTTTGATACGCCAGATAGGCTTACTTAAGAATTTCACGTATGGCATTTCAGTCACGTTATATAATGGTAATTTTTCATTTAGTTTGTTTGAACATTGAAGACTTCATTTCTAGAAGAATTTGGTCCAATTGGTGGCGCTTTTAGATTTCCATGCCTCAGTTGATTAACTTTTCGCACTTGAAAATGTTTTCCATTTAAATTTATTTCGAATTAATCTCATTGCTTCAAATATTATAAAGAATTTAGTTAAATTTGCGATCAATACATTACGTATTGGGAATAAATCTATTAAATATTGAGTTGCTAAGCAAACAGGAACTTTTAAATATTGTTGGATTGAAATGATTTTAATGTACTTCTTTTAGTATAATTTATAAAAAAAATAGGGAGATTTCATTTATAAATTACTGTCGCTGTAGCAACTTCTTACAATTTGTAAATATTAAGTCTGGAGATAAAAATTCCTTCAAGTTTTGAGGATAATATTTAGAGACAATAAACGTCAATGCCGAAAACAAATGTACTTCATTTGCTAGCAGCAAGTAATAGCCCAACAGCTTTGGATGCGGTGCAAAATTTATTGAGAACACGTCAGAAACATGTCAACGAACGTGAAGAAGAAGGACTAACGGCATTACACGTAGCTTCTGCGTGGGATAATTTGGCAATGTGTCAGTTACTGATGTATTTTGGTGCCGATCCTTTTCAGGAAGATGATAACGGAAGGTGATTTATGTTCCTATCAAAATTTATTTTGATTTTCATGACACTTAATTACATGTAAAATTTCGAAATTCATAATGAAAATAAGATGGGAGTAAGGAAAATCTAGGACATAATTTTCCTTGTTTCGCAATTTTTGTGAAATTCCTAAATTTTTTAAAAAATAAAATGTGCATTAAAATGTGCATTCTAATTTAAACTTTATAAAATTCAACTACATATCTAGTAGTTTTCTATCGCTATCGTGCATTCGCTCACTTTTTAACTGCAATTTGCGGCCGTTTACTACAAAACATCTCATTTCTGAAAATTTCTATGTATTGTAGGTGGTTAGCATACTTGAAATTAAAGAATGATTGGATAAGAATGAAAAAATACTGTAAACGAGATACTTGATTTCATCGTTATCATGAAAAAGCAGCAATTCAGAAATGCTTTTTTTTTTTGCTCGAAAAACTTTCTACTTTAATTTCTAATTTTACAAGTTATTATGAATATATGGTTTTATTCTTGCATTATAGAACAGCGAAAGATATGGCAAAAGGTTCGGTGAAAAAATTTTTTGAGCGTCTATACGAAACCGAAACTTCTGAAAAAAGTCGATCTATACAGCAGTCATTTTTGTACGCTTTGAATCGATTATTTTCGTGTGCAGCGAAAAAAGCTATCAGAACACCTCTTCAACTAAGTAGATCGCATTCCTGGTCACCTTCTTATGATGGGACGGAGAATTTCCTGTCAGCGGAGGAAAAGCGATTACGATGGGCTTTTCGGAAAAATCAACCAGGTTTTCCTGATGGCAAAGCTGGGAAAAAAAAGCAATTCTTTTCTCCAATCGGTGAGACATACTTGATTGCATTGAGACAGAAAGAAATATGTTTGACGTGTTAAACATCTTTCCGTACGTCGAACATACTAATGCATTGAGTTATAAGGTTTTTTAAGTTTCTGACAAATTTGATTGCTTTTCTGTTTTGAAATTCTCAACTGCAGTGCGAAATTGCTAAATAGCCGGTTTTGTTTTGAAGGATCCATAATGGTTCCATGTTGTCATTAGATACTGAGGTCGATTTCTCTAGTTAAATTTCCTCTTCGGCTTGTAATGAGATGGAATCTATCATTCGGCTAATGTTGCTGCATTAGAGCTCTCAAAAATAAGGTTTCGAAAAAATAAACTCACTTTAAATAGAATGAGGAAATCATAAAGGAAGCATTTCATATAAAACCAGAATATTATAACATAACTCTATATGTTTTTGTAATTATCGGCTCCTGTAAAGGATGAACAGATCATTTTCTTTGAACAGTCATTATATTATTAAATCTTTTTCCAATTCGATCTAAAATGTTGCATTCAACTTACTTTTTTGTTGAATTTAGTTTTGTTAAGGAACATCTTTGCTATATTTAGAATTATCTGCCTAATTAAAAGTATTTGTTCTTCACCAATTCAATAATACAAAATATCCAAACTTCAAGTAATTTTTCGAAAATATTATAATTGATTGGATATAGGTAAACTATGGAATGATATACTAATTTTAGTTTTGAAGGGAAAAAATCATCTGAAAGAGCATTTGCTCCCATAATGTGCTCATCGCAACAATCCATTTCATCAACTGTGAAACTACCGAAACCTGGAAGCGATGGCAATACGACTTATGTTACAGCTCCTGAATATAATACTAGGGACGATCATGGCTTGCCTTGTAGCCAAAATTCAACTAATGCTTCATCTCATATTTTATCCGAAGAAGTTGCATCATTGGAAATTGGTGGAACTTCGCTTCAGACCAAGAATTGGATGACCGAAGAATCTACTGAAAGTAAGTTTTTTCCTTTGGATTTTAGTCCATATTATCATATCTGGAAATTTCCAAAATGAATCTTGAATTCAATGTTCTAGATACTTTTGATACAATTTGAATAATATTCTATCGACATGTATTGCTGCAATTTTTATTCCAGCATCAAGTATAAAGATTCCGACAGAAATTTTGGCAGTAGTGCATCAGTTGTCGGATGGACGGTTAAAACAAGAATTAGCCAAAAGGCAAGTAATGGAATATTTGTTATACACTTCATTTCACTGAGTTAATAATATTTTGCATTCACTATGCTTTTTATTCGGACACTCCTCTACTTCGTGTTTTCAAAGATTTGGTATGAATATATCATCGCTTCGGACTCTATCTTGTTCAGGACACGAGCGAAGAAGGCTCTTCATCAGATTGAGTATTTAGGTTGAAAATTAAAAAATACTGATGGACTGATTAATAAGAGACCAACTTCCAGAGTCTTTGAATTTACGGTTCTTTCCTGAGATTTGTCCTTGTCAGTTTTAATAATGAATTACATTGTGGTTATTTCTCAAGAAGAAATGTAATAAGAACTAAACGATTTCAGGGGCGAGTGTATCGGACCACTGCTTGAAACTACCCGTCTGGCCTATGAGTTAAAACTGGCACGTTTGATTGCAAATCTACCTTCCGTTGTTCCAAAATTAAGTAAATGCTTGTCTCAGATATTTATAAGCTTATTTCTCAAAAGCAGTTTTTAATTTTCTTTCAGATTCTTTAATTCCCAAAATACCTACAATCGCTCTTCTTTTGCAGAGTATAGCTGGGCACTTGAGCGTTGGATAGCAGGTCATTCATTTTCTGAAGGTTCGAAGCTTGATCAAATTCTTATAAGCAGTTTCGCTGAACTTTCTGGTGAGCAGTGGAGAGGAGGCAATAAGCCTACTTCATTTTGTTACATTTTAATTGGTGAGTTTTAAAAAAGATATGTCATTGGAGTTTGTTAATTTGAAATTGTCTCAGTTGAGACTTATGTTTAGCTAATTGTATTGTTCTCGAAATTCACATATAAAATTGATTAAAGCTAGTACATATTTACTGTTTTCATAAGGCAGTTTTTTCATAGAAATATTACCGCTTTGCTTTCGTGCAAAATCATATTATACTCTTCAGATCCTTCCTTTATCAGCTTTCCTAGCAATAGCTGTACAATGCAACAGTTTGTTGATTCTATATTTTATATTGGTAAAGGAAAACGTTCCCGTCCTTTCCAACATTTCGTGGATGCTGTCCGAGCCAAAGGTTTTGGCGATGGTGTTCTATCGGTAAGAAAAGTAATTTGGGATTTTAAGTCTTTCTCAAAATTTTATTAGCCTATGTCATTTAGTGTTTGCTTTTTAAGCAAAAAATTGGAGTGAAAGTATTAGACTCTACTGTCAAGTGCATATTCCATATTCTGAAATCAATGTACAGCTTAATATAGCAAGATGAACTGGAAAGCTGTTACAAAGTATTTGGATGATTTCTACCGGATTATTGAATTGGACATACGAAATGATCTACAGATCGGAAGCTGGTCTCTAAAATTTTGTTGCAGTTTTGTCATTTCATCCAATCAGTTTGATTTGAATTGCAAAATAGGAGACTGAAGAGAACTGTTAATTTCAGAAAAGCAAAAAACTGCAAAAAATTGTCGACCTTTGGGATGCTGGCCACGGTGTTGTGTCGTTGCATGTTTTCCAGAATACAGTTCCCACAGAAGCATTTACAAGAGAGGCAGCGATGATTGATGCTATCGGTATGTAACATAGTTGCTTGAATTACTATGCAGATTTAATTGAATACTTCATCTAATGGATGGGCTACAGCTGTTTCTTCTAATAGATACGTCATAACAGTCTCTTTAAGTAAAAAAACTTTGCACTGCTATGAAAAGAAGGAAAAATGCTCTTTATTTTATATCTTCAGCAAATTATAGCTAGCATCTCCTAAATGGGTGTCACTCTGATATAGACGAAAGTATTATTTGATTTAAGAAACATAGGTTTAAATAGCTTTTTCAAATTATTGCATCGTAAATTTAAATTAACTAGGTCTCCGAAATTTGACGAATGTCAGAAGAGGTGATTACTATGGTCCTGCAAAAAATTGGACAACAAAAGAAAAAACAATCTATGGCAGTTACCTACTGTTCAATGCTCTATCAATATTTCACGTTGAAGGTTGTCGTGAAATATATGAAGACGATGTGCAGGAAAGTTAGCTTCAGTCTACAATAATTCCGGTGATCCTAATGTTATTTTAAATAGTGTTGTATTTATTTAATCTTTGCAAAAATTCTTTCATAAATTGTTTGAACTACAAGCATGGTAGTATAATCGCATACCTTGCGTAGGGCCAGACATGGCTTTTTACGCAAAAAAGAACAGAAAGTTTGCGCTCCACTCCTTGTTTGAAGAAAGTTATACAATGCCGTTTAATTCGCTCTTCCTTTGAGAAAAGGGTGAAGTTTACTAGTGATTGTGAACATTGTGTACTGTTTACTACGTGATTGTTGTGCTTTCCTCATATTTCTTGTCTTTCGTTTTACTTTTTGCTGTATGAATGGTTTTCTTGTTTAATAATTTTCATTTTTTTCTTATAGTTCAACAAGATTCTCGAAAATTTGATGTATTTTGATGACTTAATTGTTCACGGTAATGCTTCCATAAATTTAAAAATGTGATACTATATCTTTTACTTGCAGTCGGTGTTTGCGGTTTTCGTTTTTTCTGTTTTTGTCTTCCCTGCAACTCAGTGTCATATACGAAATATCAGGAGTTTAACATCTTTTTTGTGCTCAACTGGTTTGAGAAATCTTTAAATTTCCAACAGCAGTATTTATTTTTTATTTATTTTACCGTAGTCGTAGCCTTTTGGATACACAGATATTCATTGTTAAACTAATAAAGTTTCTGTTTATTGGGTCAAATTTTTTGCTCTGTATTTATCGACTTGAATGCATTTTCATTATTTAATGGCAATTAAGTAAAGTTGTATGCAGTTAACTACTATGTGAAATGAAAAATGAATCGGAGTGTTTGTGAATTTCTTTGAAATTATAACTTTTCCATCACTTTTTTAAATCACTTATCCTTCTCTTCATTGTTTTTGTTTTTCTTGTTCAAATTTACAGTCATGTCTATCAATTACTTTTTGATCGTCTTTATGGATTATTTCTTTGACAAGTTTTGTATTATGTTATATCCGGATATCCTAATTGTCTTTTCTGTTTTTCATATCCTTTTCTTTGTGATGCCTTGCAGTTTTATGATCTCAGTATTTATTTTCTGCCATACAATTATTGTTAATCTTGTGTAAATTCACTGATTTGCTAATTCATGTTGAGCAATTATTCGCTTCAGAAGTTTGCGTATTTCCCTTATTGATCAATTGCACTATTGACTTATATTGATTTTCTTCTTTTTGACTATGCTTATAAGTACATATTTCAATAAAAAGATCAGTATAAACGAAAATGATTATCCTGTTACATATGAAGTTTTATTGCTTTCTCCTACTTTACTATTTACTTCTACTGTTTATATTGTTTACATACGTGTAATTAGATCATTTTTGCATTCAAATTTCAGAATTCTAGGTTATACAATGGGAAAAGAGCTATGGAAAAGTTTTTTGTTTTCATTTGTTCTCTTTTATGCAATTATAAATGAAAGAGATAAGAACAAGCACTGTGCAAGCAACTCGTATGATAAATTATCCGATTGCAAAATATTAATACTACAAATATTTTTTTTTTCTGAATATCTGAAATGTATATTTAGCACGGTTATAAGCAAATACTAGCTTTCTAATTTTAGAATAATAGCCGGGAACTTAAAACATTATAGTAGCTCTAATTTCCTCAGCAAAATGATAGGGATAACTAAAAAATATTTTCTCAACATTAATTTTTTTTTTTTTTTTTGTAATCCGAAACGATGTTCATTGTTGTTTGTACGAATGGATAGCTAAACATTGCCAGGTTATCACATCGTCGAATCTCTGTTCCTTTCATTATTTACCCAGCAATATCAAATTTGACATCATTAATATATGTGGTCGAGCTATAGTCATAAATTGAAAGTAGATCAAAAGTTTTACCAAAATTTTAAGTAAATGTATATTATTGATTTTGCCGAGAACGAAATTTACAATTGGGTCAATAACGTCACAGAAATATGCTGAAATGGATTTTATTTTTTTATCCGATTATCATTTAACGATCTACCTGACATATTTCTTGTTGTTTTTTTTCTGTTTTGGACGTCTACAATTAGTCTAGTTTTACAAAATTAAAGCTTAAAATGATCATTTTTCAGTACCTTTATTGATATATTGGTACTGGATGTCACCACCATCAAATACAACTAGTAGACGATATCGACATCGCTTATCAAGTCGTAATTATTATAATCGAGCAAATGATCACACAAATGGAATCAGTGGTCATTCCAGAGAGGATGATTTAGATGTAAAGTGTGGAGATTTTTTACCCGGAGATGGTGTGGAAAAGCTTTTGAATGAAGATTCAAAAATGTTAAGCGTCAGACATGATGCTTTCCCAGTTTTTGAATGTTTTGCGACGGAGATTAGTAGTTTGGATGCGAAGAAAAAGTTATACAGTGATTTACGGGTAAGTTTTATATAAATGGTTCAATTTTACTATCGGAATTGTCTACTAATAGGTTAGAATCCACTGGTTTTATTTTATGCTTAGGAAGGCTTAAGTAATCTTTTTTACAACTCTTGTTTGGCAACGATAATTATCATACTCTTTAGGACTTTGTTTATTCATACGTTACGTCTCAATTACTATATTCTAAAAAGTTCTTTGAGCATAGGATGAAACCAATGGGAACGATATACTTGATTTGATATATTTGATTAATGTTTTTTCATCTAAGAATTTTACCAGCTGCATTTTCAAACATATTGTTAAATTTTAGATTGGTGATGAATTGTGCTTCCGAATCCGGCGTGTCGAGCTTGCTGGTGTCTATGCTGAACCCATTTGTACATTACATTCATTTCGACGAAATTTGAGGTGGATTAACGATTTTCAAGTGAGTTTCGTTATGAATTTTTTGTTTCAACAAATATTTGTTATTACATTTACTAATGACACAATGAATACTGCTTCATAACTTGCCTGAATCAAATGAATTTATTGTCCATATCATTTTTAGTTTTAATTACCTTTCAATAAATAATTGACATACTTCTGTGCACTAAGCTTTATTCGATATTTCAGTGCGTTTGCAGTTAGGCCATTCCAGGGCACGGAAATAGCCTCATAAAAGTAACTGCCCCATTTTGGTTAGGCGTTTTTTTTTTTTTTCATTATTATTCAAAGTCCATAATGCTTTTTTCGGTTCATTACAGGTTTTACTGGGACGAAACCTACAAAGTGGACATGATTACCGACCAAACGATTTGATCAAAGGTTCGTTTTAAATCCTTTTACTATTTTATTGCTGGATTAATCGCATCATTTTGCAGTTTTGGTGGTTGGTCTTGATGATGAAGCGAAAATTCCGGTTTTTGCTATAGATGAAGATGCGGTAAGTATTTTTTTTCTCGCAGATTTTCTCATTTCTTGGTTGCACATACATATATTAAATATATATTAAAGTCGTATATGGAATTTGGTTCTCAGAAGTATTTAAGTGTGATTTTTTATTTTTTTTTATTGTTTGTACTTCAGTTTATTGATTTTTCTTTTCAATTGAGGGTCTTTTGACGGAAGCTGAATTGCCGGCTTACTTCAGGTTAGCTGAATTTTATGTTTTAAAATTTTGTTAAAATTTTGGTCTTGCAGAACTTAGGATATTTCGTTGTAGTGTTAGTGGCAATAGTTAGGTGATATTGAAATACAACAGGAGTTTTCTCTGGAAGCTTCAGAAATATCATTAGACGGTTAAAAGTTACTTTAAACGGGTTGATCCGATCTGCATTAATGTAGTTTTCGATTTTTTTTTTAATTGAAAGGTCTACAATTGATTCTGTCGGATCATTTTTGTTCCGCTTTCAACTTCAAGAACAGAAGTGACTTGGACTGAGTGTCAAAATTGAAAAAATTTCGGACTCAAATCAAAAATGAATATTTAAAGGAATGGTGAAGAAATTGGGACCAAAACTTTCGACGAATATCTCAAAGACTATTTGCCAGCCACTAATCCTAATCTCTCAACACTTTTTGGTGTAGAGACTGACTTAGCCATTTCTTTTTTGCGTGATTTAAAAGGTTCTTTTTTTTTAAATAAATAGACAAATAAATAATTCAAAAAATAAATGTATCTATATCTTTCCCAACTATATAGTTATAGATCGGTTACTGCTGAAAAGAGCACGTCAATTTTAAAGAAATTGACTTTATTCATTCAGATCCTTTTCATATATGAGATTTTTGGAGATATCCAAAAACAAATGTTGGAAATGCATAGTATTCAAGTCTAAGTTTCAGATACGGATTTTTCGTCAAAGCATCGCGCTCCTTATATCCGTCGTAAGCAGAATGAAGATCTTTCAATGTCTGTTGCCAAAAGGGGCGTTGATAAGATTCGAGAAGGCGAAAATGCTATTGCCGTGCAACATTTCAACAGAGCACTTTCCATTTGTGAAAAAAATATTGAAGCACTAGTTGGCAGAGCAGCTGCGTATGTTGTTATTTATTCCAAATATTTCTAATTTTATTTCATTTCTAGAAAATAATTCCGGGAATAGGAATTTTTCCATTCTATTAATATCCAGTATTTCAAATTTTTAGATTTTGTAACTGAATTTGATGGAATTGATAATTGAACTGGTTTCATACAGTTTAGGTATGCCAATATGGGACAGTATAATTTGGCAGAAACAGACTTAGATGCAGCTTTGTCAATAAATGCATCGCATACGAATGCAAGAAATTATATGATTGAAACGTTATTACAGGAGGCCAAAAGGTAATAACTTGAATTAGTGTCACGCAGGTGATATTTAATTGCTATATATTCAAGTGTTGAATTTAAGTATGACTTTCGGAATTAATTAGCAATCGGATTTTAATGAGTAAGAAATTTTGGGAAGGGTAACAGCGGGAAAGGAACTGAAATAAATGGTGAAGAGGAAAGGGGAAAAAATTAAATACAGCTGTTTATACTGTGTTAAAGTAATATAAGGAAATGAGACTAATGCTAGTATATTGTTTCTTAATTCTGTATCGGTTATGGATAAAGTTGCTTATTGGACTTGGAGCGAGTTGGTAACACTACCAGCAATATTGTTTACTTTATTTTTATTGATTTGTTATGTTTCATTTAGTGCTTGAGTAATTATTTTTGTGGCAATTGACCTTTGTATTTCAGATTGGAAGAAGCTGGTAAAAAAGATGAAGCAAAAGCGAAATATGAAAAAAGTCTAACGATAAAAGATGATGTACGTGCATTGAATGGTTTAAGAAATCTGGAACGAAGTCCAACAATTGAGGTAATTTTCCTGGATTTTGGTGTTAAGCAAAGAAACAGAATCTTACTGCATCGAAAACTGAATTTTGATAATGATTATATCACATCAAATCATGATTTCCCATAAATTCTGATTTGATTCCTGAAAAGCTATTTTCATGGAAGTCGAGTCAGAATTCTGTAGTAAATATTCTATGCCTTTGATTTTTGGCAGATATTTTATTGTAATCGTGAAATCGGTATTAGAGAGATGTTGATTATTCAGCAGCAATATTTGCAAAATGGTGATAATCTCATTTGTTTTAGTCGTATTTTGTTTATAAATAAATTCTGTTCTTTCTTCCTTTATTCTCTTAGATAGTTAAAATGAAGAGTGATGATGCTAAAGCGAAAGATGGCAAAATAGAACATTCAAGAACAGCCGATAAAAGGCAACGGAAAAAGCGTCGAAGAGATGCAGAAAAGCTAGCCGAATACGAACGATTTATTGCAGAACTAAAATCGAAGTGATTAAAATATTGTTTGTGTGATGTTTGTATCGATTAACTGATCAATTTATTAACAAATTGATAGTTTGATCTCAATAAATTGTTGATAAAATATTACGTTTGTTGCATTTTTCTTTTTTTTTCTGTCTTCCAGACATTTTCGACATTTGAATTACATTCTTTCCTAATTATGTTTGAATTAATTTCATGAAGAAATCGTGAGAACGACCATTTCGTCAAATAGTCGCGGCAAATTTAGTAATCGGATTTTTTCATAGCAATCTTTTAACAAGCACTAATTGACATTCAGCACGACAAAACATAATAAATAGCGCCTCATAAAGTATTCGAAATTTTTTAAGGAGATAAAAGAAAAAAAAAAAACTCATAAAACTGATTTTGAACTTTGCATTACTTGAGATACATTTCCATATCTTATTACACTTCCATTGATTAAATTGAATTTGGGTTGAAATAACTCAAAATAGTTGTTTTCCTTCCACCTTTCGAAATTTGTTGTGACTTTGTGAACAAAAAATTTTAGGTTCGATTGGATTGGAAGCATCTTTTGTGATTTGCATAAAAGTTTTTTAATATGTTTAACGCTATATTATATAACACTACAATATCAGATATTCTGCAAGGTTCAAACTTGAGAGAAGAAACGAAATTCGAAACAATATTTTAATAGCATTTACCTCTAAATCATTTTTTGGGATAATTAAATGCCGTGTAAAAATATAGCAATTCTTGGACTTGCCGATGAGAATTAATGTAGTAATGCTATAAATGTTTTATGCTTAGTCTAATATATTTTGTGAATATTTTAGGAAACCTTTTTTGCTGAAAGCTATAATGATTATTGAACGAATAGAAGTAGGTCGATGTCTTTGTATCCATGCTCAATTGCAAGCTGTTGATACTGTTTTACAATTATTACTGTATCAGCGTGGCATCGTACCAACTGTTGTAACTCAATTACTTTCAACCAATGATGAATCACACGATGAAATTAAATTTGTTGAAACATACAAAAAGGTCTGTTTTTTTTTTTTCTATTTTATATGTTTGAAAGAAATAATTTTGCAAAATCTATATTCACTTTTGATGTTTTGTCTTGGTGAATTCCATACTTCATTCATTTCTCTTTGAACAAAAAACGGAATATTTTTTTAAAAAATTTGATGAAAACTTATTATTTATGAAGCATTTTATATTTCAATTTATCATGTTTATTTCAACTTTTCTTTTTTTTTTTTGTGTGTTTTTTGTTCCTACATCAGTGATTGCGGCAGAAAACGTTAGGAATTTAAATTATGGGAAATACTATATACACAAAGTAGAAATAACTTTAACAGGAATGGAATTGTAACGGATCATGGTAAGGTTTATTTTAATTCAAGGTGGGACCAAACATAAATTAAAATGGAATCTGAAATATCTGCCAAACTATAGCTTTAATGCAAATTAAGCAGTGACAATGAGTTTAAGATAGATTAGTGAAGGCTGAAGTCTGCACAAATCTAAGAGGAATTGATGTGATTTTATGTGGAGTTTTCATATACTTTCATTTGAAATTATTATATTTTGATCTGATCAGAAGTGAAATCATTTCAATTTTTACAGATTAGAGAAACATTGAAAGAGTTGTTCCGCAGCTTTAATCGTCGTGCACTTCATGAAATCGTTATAATTATTGGTGCATCATGTGCGATACCACAGGAAATTTATCGAATACCCATTAAAGTATGTGATTCGTTTGAATCAGATTTTTCACACTGTGGTGAAAATTGTGCTGAATTATCACCCGGGTTAGTTTCATTTGCATTTTAATATAGTGAATATGACCACTTGCTAATAAGGTTTCACGAATCTTCAGCAGAAGTGGAAACATTCTCTGATTTGTCTATTCGATGTTATAACTTCTTAATTATTTCATCATGAAGTAACGTTACAAACTGTTCCAATCTACAATTCGAATGACAATAATTTTTAGGGAACAGCGTAGGATATCATCATCATTGGTAATAAGTCCAAATTTAAATACTACACGGAATATTACTCGAAATACACGTGTTTGCATTTTGGTGCGTGGGACCTCTGCTCTTAAATTACCGGATGAACTTGTCGAAAATGAGTAAGTGGAAATGTTATCATGATAGCTGTTTTAAACATTAAAGAAACTAATAAAACCTATTTCTTAAACTAACTGAAGTTTCTTGTTGTAGTGATGGTTTTGAATTACCGGAAGATGAAGTCTTGACACGACGAAAGATCTACTCAGTACGGTTTGTTCTAAAACACCTTTGCGTCCAGGATGTTGTTGTAGTTAGTGATCCTGATACGACTTGGTTCCGTCTTTCACCAGTTATTCAGGCATTCAACTAAGCAAGTTGGTTGTTACGTTTTAGTTTGTTGAATTTTTCGTAAAATACTTTTGTTGGACGAATATAAGAAGTTATCAGTCCATTAGACGAAATTTCAAGTAGATTATTATGTGAATGCTTTAGGAATTCAGCTATGTCAAATTTATTGTCAAGAAATTTAAAATGATTCTGATGTCATGTTGAAGAATTTTTGTGGTACTGAGTATTCGTCCTTATCGCAGTTAGTGCAGTTGTTGTTAGTAATTGTAGCGTAATTTGGAATTTTCGAATTTGGAAATGAATTTTTACATTTAGATGTTATTCTATATTTCAATATATTTTCATGCTCTTCGCTTACGATATGTACTACATTCAGTACAAATGTTTGTCAGAATTCTTTCTATTGCAATCGTTTCACTGATCCATTATCACTTTTTTCCAATCAGTGTTTTATCTTTCAAATGTCCGCTCAACTCATTCAGTGCTTACAACTGTGACTGTTTAATCATTCCGTTTAATTCGTTATAATTTCGTTTTTTTCTTCCTTTCTGCGCAGTATTTGTTGCATTTTGGTGACTTCATCGTAAGTTGAATATTTATTTCATCATTCATATTTCAGTTAAAAGCTTTCCTTGAAGTCAAAATTTTTTAAGCATGAAGTAATTTATGTACTGAAAATTTCCACAGCAAAATTCAAACAAAATGACTTGTCATTGCTCACCATTACGACATATTTTCATATAATGATGATATAAAATATCGGATTTAATAAAACATTCCACAAGAATTTCTGTGTTGAAAATAAAAAACAAAGTGTCGACCTGTAATGGAAAATATATCTCTTAAAATATCAAAAACATAGTTTATTATTTCCTTTACCAATAAGGAAGGGGTAATTTGGCTATTAACTAATGAATTATATATCAAGTTTCGCATAGTTTATTTTGTATGTAACAAATAATTCTTTGAAAACCAATTGATGAATAAAATTGTTTCAATCAATGCTTAAACCCGTTTAAATTATAGAAAAACTGATCTTAATAACTTTGGTAATATTGACGACTAAATTGTTCCGATACTACTCGTAATTTAATAAACTTCATGGAAAAAGAATTCGAATATTTCTTAAATTGAGGAAAGTACATAGATGATAATAACTGTAGCAAATTGTAACATAACCTGGTGGAGTAGAACTGATTCAAACACATTTTCGGATGAAGGAGACAGAGATTTTCACAATGGACTTAATAACTTCAATAGGCAGCTGGTGGTTACGTTAAAAACCTTCCCATATTAGCATATGTAATTGTAGTTTGCCGTTTATGCATACTTTTTTTTGTACTGGTTTTGCTTTCCTTCTTTCCTTGACGTGAGTTACGTGGACTATACGTTACCCACCAATTACCCACTAAATAATGTTAGTGATTATCTTATTATGAATTATCTTAGGATACCAAATCTTTTAATAGTTAGTTGTATGGAATCATTACGATGAATTCTCATATTGACAAGCCATCTGTAATTATAACATGTGATTTATAATAACTGTACGTGTACAGATATGATTTCAGTTGCAGATTTAAAATTGTTGTTAAGTCAAGGAGGAGAAGATGGTGCGCGTTATCATTAAAGGTGGTGTGTGGCGAAATACTGAGGTATAATTTTTTCGTTTTTATTGCAACGACCCGTTAGCGATAAGTGAAATTGTATAAACAATATTTTAGAAGGACTTAACAATGACATACATTTAAGATTCGCTTGAAATTATTTACTCAAATTTTTTCGAAAGATTCGAATGTTGTGGTATTGTTTTTGAAATAGTATTAATTTAATAATAGCATTCATTTGACTAGTTGATAGGTAAAGTTAGTAGTCCAAAAGCTAATAAATGCCACAAATAACTGCTTGGTTGCGTATAAAATTTATTCGTAAACATGATTTTCCTCAAAGCTTTTTTTTGTCTTTTTAAGGATGAAATCCTTAAAGCTGCTATTATGAAATATGGAAAGAATCAATGGAGTCGTATCGCATCTCTTTTGCATAGGAAATCGGCAAAACAGTGCAAGGTATATATTTCAAATTTTCAAGGAGTACGGCACGTTAGTTTATTTGTAATTTGGATTGAAACATTTGAGGGTCATTATCGAATTCCTAGCATGATTGGTCTTGACAAAGCAATTGAATGCAGTCACATCTGACAACGACTACACCAACTTTCATCACTTTGAGTTACCTCCTTCCAATTACAACTTCATCTTCTAAAGATCCTTCTGCCTCTATTGCCAGTTTCCCAGGTATTTATATCCAGGCTATGTCATTATTTTTTCAGGCTCGTTGGTACGAATGGTTGGATCCTGGTATCAAGAAAACGGAATGGTCACGAACGGAAGACGAAAAGTTGTTACATTTGGCAAAACTTATGCCGACACAATGGCGAACAATTGCACCAATAGTTGGGCGAACAGCTGCTCAGTGCTTGGAACGTTATGAGCATCTACTGGATGAGGTATAGAAAAACGTTCCGATTCCCTTTTATTGATTTATTTCAACTTGCAGTATTACTGAAGCAACAGAAAAGTAAAGTAAAACTGATGAAATAAAACATATTCGATTGCTGTCCTATTTAATATTTTTTAAAGACTCAAAAAAGACGAGCTGTTGCTTGGACAGCACGGAATCACTACTATGATTTCAGGCTCAGAAAAAAGCGGAACAAATGGACGAAAGTGAAGATCTGAATGATGCTAGGAAGTTAAGGCCAGGTGAAATAGACCCAACACCTGAAACCAAACCAGCGAGACCTGATCCAATTGATATGGATGAAGATGAACTTGAAATGCTTTCTGAGGCTCGTGCAAGATTAGCGAACACGCAGGGCAAGAAGGTTGGGATCTTCTTTTAAAATACATTATTATTTCAATAGTTATTTTCAGTATTACTTTGATATCTTGATAATACTATATCGCTGTTACTAAGCTACAGTGATAATAATCAAGGCTTAGTCATCATAACATTGCGTTTTAGGCAAAACGTAAGGCCCGCGAAAAACAGCTTTCAGAAGCTCGTCGTCTTGCTTCGCTACAGAAACGACGTGAATTGCGTGCCGCTGGTATTCCATGGGGACAGCACAAGTTTCAACGCAGAAATCCTTTGTATCTTGATTACAGCGCAGAGGTTTCTTCCAGAAATCTTTTTTCCTATTATATTTATAATACTATAATTATTTGCTTCATATACTTCAGAAATGTAATATATTTGCCGGTCTTTATAAAAATCTTTATAGGTTTTGTTAGGTCTATTTTATATGCGCACCGTGAGTGCGTAATTTACTCTTTTGTACCACTACCGTAATCTTTCTGATTATCTTATACCATTTCTGGATGGTACCTCTATTCTGGATACGCCTGGTGCTATTATTGTTTTTTCATATACTGTTCTTAGAACCATTTTTTTAATGACATTTTTTAAAAACAATGCAAGCATTAGATTGTGAATTGTTTCAGATTCCATTTGAAAAACCTGTACCACCGGGATTTTATGACCCATCGGAGGATAAATTTGAAAAAGATACGACATTCAAAAAACAGACTCGAGCCGAAATTGAAGGTGTTCGGCGTGACGACATCGAAAACGAAGAACGTAAGAAGGACCGCGAGAAGTTAAAAAAAAGAAGGTAAGAAATCTTGTGCGACGTGGTTTATAAATCGTATCAGTGATATCAATTAGGTTTTACTAAAACTTAATGAGCAGTGATTTGAAAAAAACTTCGAATGAATTGGAAAGCATATGTGCCGTTTTCTACTTGATAATTCAAACTAGGTAATGATAGCGTGATATATTGACTACTCAGCCAATAGATGCATGAAGCGGTACACCTTGAAAGCTGGCGTTATGAACTGCTTTTGGCAGACGATTTGTGTGTAATCAAGTTACCATTTAAAGATTCACAATATTAAATGACTGGGTACACCAGATAAGTCCAGTTACCGGATAAAAGGTAACCCTGAATACTGGACATTTTACAGGGCCGAGGGTAATCCTGAATCAATTTTTGAACAGAAGGTTGAAAAGAAACGTTCAAAGCTTATTTTACCAACACCACAAATATCGGATAAAGAAATGGAAGAGATCGTGAAGATTGGGCAAGCAACAGATACTATTCGTGAATTTAGCGATAACAATCCAACAAGGTTTTTTATATTTTCAAGTGGATTCTTGCTTCCTTATTTTACTTTCACAAAATTAATTTCGTTCCTTCCTGCATCCTCGCAAAGATAAAAATGTCAGGTATAGAGTTGAAAATTTCAAGCTTTTCTACGCAAAGCTGAGAATTTCATGTCGTTCATTGGATAGACCGTTCATTTTAAGGTAGCTTTATAATGCTGTGCTTCACACTTGTTAAATTGAACAACTGTTTTAGTACACTTCTGCACGATTATCAGATGCCGATGCATGAAAATACTGCGCGAACAGCACGTACGCCGTCAATGTACGCCGACGCTTTGCAAAAGGTTAGTTAAATGACATTGGCTATTTTATTCTTTATTTTAATTTCCATGTTATAACCATTATTACTTTATGTTTTTATTTTCCGTTATAATTGAATTATCAGTTTGCCCCATGTTTTTACTTATCTCACTAAGATATTAGTGCTCTTGAATGCGTTGCTGCTCTTGTTAGCTGTATAGTTTAGGCGACAAGACTTAAATGAAGTATCGAATAATTTTCATTTTTTTTTAATTTCCGTTTGTGTTTCTATGCATGTCTCATCTTTTTAAATTGATTAGTTAGAGAAATACAATCATTGTGAATGTGAGAATGATTTGATTTATTCATATATTGTTGTTTTAGGAAGCTGAAAATTTGCTTGCCCTACAGAATGCTCCAACACCATTGAAAGGAGGTGTAAATACCCCACTGCATGATCTAAATTTGCAGTCAGCTTTACCACAAGATCGTTCTATTGCTACTCCGAATACTGTCCTTTCAAATATTGCAGCTACACCTTCTTCTATTTTACAAGGTATTCCTTGTGTTTATGGTTCTAAGATTTCTTGTTAATTTTTGTTACTGTTATTACTTTTTTTGGATTATTGTACTTTGTATTGGATTTTCTTACATCTATCGTACTGCAAAAATAATGTTTCCTAATTTTAATTTTTTGTTTACTAAATGCATGTTTATAGGAACACCAGGGCAGTCGGAACCTACTACACCATCTAGTACACCGTTCCGGGATCAATTAAGTATCAATAGTCGACAGTTGTAAGTGCCTTTAAATGCTTTTTTATATGGTTTATGGATTGAATAAAATTCCGAGAATCCAGTCCAATTGTTATTTATAGTGTTACGAAAATTCTTTAGGTCGTATGATTCACGCGGTGAATTAAAGAAAGCACTGAGTTCGCTACCAGCACCACGAAATGAATTTGTCATCATGGCACCACCGGAAGAAACTGAGGCATCGCAGGAGGAAACAGCTGAATGGGTGGAGGATGCCAGTGAAGTGAGTTTTTTTCAGTAAATCAGAAATGCTATTAGGTTCGCTATCGGAATATTTACATGATGTTATGTAAAAATGGTTCCACCTTGAGTCCAACTTTTCCTTTTATTTCCTACATTTATTGAATGCTTGTCATCTGGACTTATCGTACCAACGTAATAGATTATCTCTTCTGTCTGCTTATAATTAATTTTGTTTCTATATCATAATAAAATATTACGGTGTTTCAAGAGGATAAAAAATCCGCAAAGACAAGTCCAAAAAATACGTAAGAAGTTTTGTGTAATAAGTTCTGGAATACATTGTATTCGATTATAGTGTTTTCACTATGGTATTTTAGGTGGATGCTCAAAAAGCGGAAGCACGCGAGTTGTTACGTATCCAGAAATTGAAAAAAGAATCGCAAGTTATACAACGTGGATTACCAAAACCGTCAAAAATTAACGAACAAAGTTTCAAACCGATTTCAAGCAAGAGTGATATTGGCAAAGTAAATTCTCCGTAGAAATTGCTCGAAAAATTACTTGTCTTCCTCTCTAAGAGCTTTATTGTTTCACTCAGACGAGAAAGTAGAGTGACTAGAATTACTATAAGTTAGGAATTAACAATAACCATTCAAATTTCGGACATTGGAACTGGTAGAAGAATATTGCAGGACAATTTCAGTGTAGGTATTTTGAGTTTTTTTGGAAGATTTAAATTTCATGCATGGGGTCATGACATGATTAGAAAATATGCCACACTTGTTAATTATTTTGTTGATTCCCATGGTTATTCAAAATATAACAGTTGATACCGCTAGCGATTTTGTTTTAACTATTCAGCTTCACATCTCTTTATGAAGTACGTTAACTTTGTAGGTTTGATTTCAAATTAATTGAATAAAATTTATTCATTTTCTCTAGGCGGATGATGTGATTAAAACTGAAATGTTTGGTATCCTAAAGCATGACGTCGATGAGCATCCAATCGATGATATCTCGCTAGAGGATCTAGAAGAAGCGGCAAAAATGATACAAAATGAATTACGACCGGTGTGTGCAAAGTTCAATCTATAAATTTGTGTCAGATTACTTTAATAGTTCACTTTTAACGTTTTTGGAATAATCGTAGTGTATACATTTCTATTTCAGGAAGAGCAGACTAGTTTGAACGCAAACCTGTGGGCTGTTATTGAACAATGTTCGTCAGAGCTAATCTTGGCACAAAATAAATTTACTCGCTTAGGCGTTCTACCTAAAAAAGATCAAATTGACGCCCTTTCAGCTAAATTCCAGGTAGAATGTTCCTTCCTTTTTCAGATGATTATACTTGGTTATTAGCTTTTCTGCTAAATTTGTTTTGACAATTCAGAAATCGGGATTGAAATCGATATTGACAAACTAAGGATAAGGTTTGGTAGTTTTTAATTTTTAAAGTCAAAATATTTCACCGCAAATTTTTAATATTTTCTTGGCATTGCTACCACATTTTATAGCTTTATCGAGATTGGATGAATACACGTGCAAAAAAAACAGCGAAAATGGAGAAGAAATTGAAAGTAAAACTGGCTGGTTATCAGGTGTTTTTCGCTTTTTTGAAATTTGCTAGAAAATTGGCATTCATTAGTTCCCATTTCAATTATTCAATTTTTCCATAAACATTGCACCGCCTCTAGTTTATGAGGGTACTTCTCAGTTTTGTTTTATTATGTTGCGTTATGCAATCATACACTACGCAGCTTTTTATGTTCAGTGTAGCGAATAGGTTATTTGTTAGATGAAATGCTTATTTTAAAAATTACAGTTATTATAAGCAAGGTAATTCATGACATTTGTTTTCTGCTATTCAAAATCATTTACTTGTCATCCCTACTGATTTTCAGAGCATTGGACAACATTTGATAAAACTAATCGAAGAAGTGAGAGCGGAATTGGAAGCGTGTAAACGTGAAAAAGCTACGTTTGAGTTGTTAGAGAAAAACGAGGAAAAAGCAATTAGGAAGCGGCTGAACAAACTTATGGATGAGGTTACGCAGCAGGTTAGTTTGTTTTTTACCCATAGAAGAAGATGTAGGTTATAGGCTTATAGAGACGGTTTTTATGCTTGAGCAGGGAAAATATTACAGGAGATAATAGCTTGCTCAGTATTTTTCTTTTTTTTCATTTCCCTTTTTACTCATGATCTATATGAGAATATGTGAGCACATTGCTTTATTTTTCTTGAAGTGACTAGATATTAAACAAAAAGCGTGTAATTGAAGTGTTGAACAGATTTTATAGTGTTATCATTAGCAGTATATCATATATAAAGATAACATTCTTTGATCAGTTTCAGTTTGTTCTTTTAGGTTTGATTTCCATATTTTTCTTTTTTCAGGAAAAACGTGAAAAAGAGTTGCAGAAGCGCTACGATGAACTAATGCAAGAAAAGTGGAATATTGGGCAAGCACTTGTGCGGATGGATGCGACAATCACCGCTCAACCTGTTACGTATCAGTGAGAAATAAAACTTTTGCCACCATATAGTTTTTCTATATGTTTTCAGTTTTCTTTTTTCTTTCATTTGGATTCGTGTTGAAGATTTTGTGTTTTTTTTATTACTTTTTAACCTTTTCTATATACTTGAAAATGTTAGTGCAGAACTTCTGTATATGCAGATAAAGTTGTTTATAAATGAAACGTTTAGATAAATAGAAATATTCCTTTTCACTATGTTTTCAGTTCAGCTTGTTTTACCGGTACTTTTTATATATTTCACTATACATTGATCAATTGTTTGCACTTTATTGTTTTAACATTAAAAGTGTTTTGATTGGCCGTAATTAAAGTTTCTGAAACTGGATACTCTTAAACAAAATGTGATTAAAATTGTCAAGTTATTTGATGATTTTACTGGTAACTGTCATAACAGCGGAACCATAAATCACAAAAAATGTTGACTGTTGATGCGTTTTATTTAATTGATTATGTCGATTTAATCTTTTAGTGATTGCTGAAATCATCCTGTTATGTTTACCTGGAAGATTTTTGGATGTATTTCATGTGCATACAACTATTAATACATGAATAGCAGTAGCAGTCATATTTTCCCGTCATGCCTCTGTATCACTCTTAATCCATCATTTGTGATTCCTGTACTGCGATAAAATAATCGGATGAAAGTTTCGTGAATGAATGTTATAACTAACATTTTCTGTCACTTTAATTAACATAATTATTCACAAATTGCTATGCTACTAGAAAGTAGCAAATAAATGAACTAATACAAATGACAATAGAAATGTCATACATTCGTGAAATGTCTGATACATTACTTCGGAACAAAAGAAAATCGGGAATGAGGGGATGATTCGAGGTAAGAAATGATCAGTTAAAAGAAATCAAAACTAACAGTTTCAATGATTTGTTATGTTTTATGTATTTAAAATTAGTGATTCATATCTTAAAATTATTCCTTCTATTTTTGCTGTTTTTCAACTTTGGCAGCATTAAACATCTAGAATTACTACCAGTTATCTTAAAGGTGTCATCAAAAATTTAGCAATTCATATTCCTTCCGCTACTACGGTTTTTTTAATTTGAGTAAATATTGACAATATTATGTATTTAAAGAAAAATATTTATATGATATATTTTCGGAAAAGAAATCGAAATATATTTCAAGGATGAAGGAATAATAGATAACCATATATGATTTGAATTACAATTATCAGGGCGTGTCTAATTGAGTATGTGTGGAAATATTAATGTATAAATAACAATCACAACAATCATTTTCGTATTATTTAAGAAGAAACTTCCTAAATACTTTAGGTTAATTGTTATCTTATCATTTAGTATTAGATTAGATATTGGGAAATTTCTTTTTTTTTTTTTTTTGATTCAAAGAGAAGTTTATGTTCTTTGTATAGATAAGTATAAATTGAGCAATAACTAAAATTCTATTGAATTATTTATTTATTTCTTTATTATACCAATTATCAAATTTTTTTCTTCCAGAAAACTTTTTTTTTTTAGAAAAAATTTTTATTAGAATTTAAAATTATTGAGATGAGAAGATGAAAAATGACAAATGTAATCTCTTCATTTGTTATTAATAATTTTACTAAGATTATCTAAGGTAATTTGAAAATCTCAGCATATAGTAATATTTGGATGAAACAATTATCTCCGTTGATAACGGTTTAGTTTTGCGCAAAAACACTGATTTTATAAATTATAGTGAGCTAAGATTTAATCTTAACATTATATTAATTATCATCTGTAATGTGTCTAGTTAAATTATAAGTTTGTGATAAGAATGACAATAATTATCATTCGTTTCATTGTGGTTCGAATAATCAAGTTGAAATGGCAATTGTTATAACTATGACCTTTTTTAATGACCTGTCGAAGTGATCAGTATTTCCGATGGTTGATTTCAAACAACTAAGCTCTTGCAGAAAGCATGATTTTCGTCATTTACAAAATGAATCATCATTTTTGATTTTTAATCCTGAAGTTTAAAATAATGCTTTTTTAAGAAAATAACTGGAATAATTGACAACTAAATTATTATTTCATTCACTGACATTATATTCATTCATTATTATTTGTTATTTAACGAAAATGTTATCATATTTGTGCATGCACACGCAGTTCAATTTATTTTTTTTTTCTAAAAGTTATGAAAATTAAAATGTTTTATAAGATTAAATAACCAATTTTATTAATTCATTTCTACAACTCTTTTTTCCTTTTTTAATCTTTACAATCGGATGAAATTCCCTTTCTCTCTCTCTCTCTCACTCTTTCTTTTGTTTCACTCAGTACTAAGCAAATCGGTGGAAAGCTAAAGAACTAGCGAATACCACGGTAAGTATCATAATCCGGCTCTTAACCTTTTTCACATATCCTTCGGGTATGTATCCGGTAATAGTAATGGTTGTATAATACAACGAGGTGTACTAATCCCATAATGCTGTCTAACTTGAAGTGGATCATGACGAAGCATACAATGGTTAAAAGTGAAAAAAGCACATGGTTGTATCTTGTATATCGCATCCGGTCAAATAATTAGCAAAATAACGAACCGCATTCGATTAAATTGTAATTTATAATTTATTTTCATTAAACTTTCTTAATTTTCCATTGTACTTTTTTTTTTCTGAAACAATAATAATAAAAACAAAACGATATGTTTTTAAATATTTTTGAATTTCCAATCATTATGCAAATATTTTAAAGGAAAGTTAAACAAATCTTTTAGCACTTATATTCCAAATGGAATCATACAATTATGGAAGAATGGAAAAACATCAGATATATTGAAGAGATGGTAAATTAACATTTCAAATTTCATTTATCCCAAATTTTGGTGCTACTTTAAGTAACAACAAATTACGCTTGTTTGCATATTTTACTTGATGCTATTGATTTGTTCTATTCATATCCAGCATATAAGAATAATAATAATAATAAATGGTAATAGCAATAACAATAATAGTGATAATAATAATAGTAATAGTGATAATAATAATAATAATAATAACAATAATAATAATAATAATAATAATAACAATAATAATAATAATAATAATAATAATAATAATAATAATAATAATAATAATAATAATAATAATAATAATAATAATAATAACAATAATAATAATAACAATAATAATAATAATAATAATAATAATAATAATAATAATAATAATAGCAATAATTATAATGATAATAAAAATAATAATAATAAATAACAATAACATACAGTGACAATAATTTTAAATATCATAATTAAAATAATTCACCCATGTCGATGCTGCAAATGTTTCGTTTACTTATGTTATGAATAACTTAAAGTATCATTTATATTAAGTTATATTTACAATATGTATTCTATTTTTGCTTGTTATTGATCATTTTTATTACAAATTGTTACTTATTATCAGAATTTATCCCATATTACTAACAAAAATATATATTATCTTGCATACCAATTTTTTTCTTTTTTCTTGTAAATGTTTCAACTACTTCAAACTTTTCCAACCTTATGAAGGTCATCAAAATCATTTAAATTTTAAACATTTTGTTAGTTAAAGGGAATAGTAAACAAATGTGTCTTTAAAGTAGGAAATGGTAAAATGATCATTTGAAAAATGTAACAATTGTTTGCTGCAAATAGATAAATATATCCATCTATCTATCTATTTGTTAGTATTTGAAATGCGGAAAATGATTATGGGGAAAGAAAGAAAAGGGACGTGTGGAATAGAAATGAAAAAAGAGGTAAAATGGATAAGGTTGATTTAATTGCGCGAGAATGACTTTCATCTTGGCAAGGTCACTTCAATCATAAATACAAAATGTTCTATTATAAATTCATTAGACTTTTATCTTTCATTTTCAATCTTACTTTATTTCACTTTTTTCGTCTATAAGCAAACAAACATCACTTATAATTTAATGATTTTACTCCCTATTTTCATAATAACTTTTATCCAAAACATTTAAAAATTCACTTCTTTAAAAACAATATTTATCAGCTTCAAAAATATTTCAAATATCATTCTTACTATCCTCTTCATTTCGTCTTATTTCTTTTTTTTTTCCTCTTTCAAACAATTAGTAAATTCAAATTAAAAGGTAAAAGTTTTTTTTCTCCTTTAAGAAAATCGTTAACAAATATAATTTACAACAATCTTTGTCTTTTTTAAAAAAATAAAAAAAACTAAATTTTCTTTTCTATCCCTTTGTAACCATTTCCTCCTGCATTTATGTGTCATTAGTATATCATAATTGATATAAAATAATAAAACAATGAAAATAATTGTTTAATAAACAATAAAGTAAGCTTAGTGAAACAATGGAAGAAAATGTTCTGACATATGCATACAGATATATATGTATGTATATTTATATATATACATATATTTTAGTTTATCAATTTGTGAATGCATGTACCAGCTGTTCATGCAGCTGCAGCTGCACTTATATTTAAATTCTTCAACATTACTTACTCTTTTTTCTCTTCCTACCATCATATTCATTGCTACAATTGCAAATACAGCTGTACCAAAATGAAATGATTGTATCAAAAGCTTTTGTTGTTATCTCAAATTAACTATTCCAACTTCCGATCCATATGTTAACCATATGAGAAATATTTTTATACCAAATATTTAATTTTAAATTTTACAATATTAAATCAATTATATCAATACACATATAATTTATATACATCATTATTTGCATCTAACGTATACAGATAGGATTAAATCAAATTAATTACAAATTACAATTTTTCCAAATTGTTTCACTTCATATACTAGTAGTATGTAAGGGAAATTAACACTTCCTTCCTTTCTTTTATACGGTTTGAATAAATTAATCCAGTAAATGACGCGACATATATATAATCAATTTAAATTTGCCGATAGCAAATTCGCATCGTTGAAAAATGTTAAATATATGTATATGCTATAGATGAAGTTAATCAAAAATCAATTATGCTAAATTGTCATTTTCGATTGCCATCCTTCATTTATCTTATTCCTTTTATCTCATCTAAAAGAATCATTTGTGGTCGAAGCATTTAAAATTAAGAGTAATAGTAGAAAACCAAACAAAAAACAAAAATTAAATTATCTGAAAAAATTAAAAACGAAAGAATTCTATGAAAAAAAGATAATGTAATTTTACTTCACTTAAACAAAATTAGTTACAAAACAAGATCTCTAAAAAGTTTTACAATTTTTTTCTTTTCAATTTTAATTCATTTTACCATTTTTGTCTTTTAATATAAATGACTATTACAAAGTAATTCCTATTAGTTATTAAATATTGGTAATATTTGCATAATTAATTTAATATTTTGGATAGAAAAATTTCAGATAAAAATATAGCGAGAAGAGCAAAAAGCATTTTTTTTCCGTTACAAAATTATAATTTTCATCATTATACACATTCTTCGGCTTTTCAAATAATTCATATGTTTCAATTGTCATAAATTTATTTCCTTTAAAATGTTTACTATCTTTAAAACGTTTGAAGTTAGGCAAAAATGTCATTTATTTGAATCATTATGATAATTGATAATATCTTTAATGTTCGTACTTCTCTATAAAAATATTTTTTTTTTTTTAATATATATAACAAATATTAATGATAGCGTGTTGAATTTTAATAAAAATTGCACACCATTTATTTGATGTATTAGTTTTTTATTTTTTTGCAAAATCTTATCAAATGTTAATGAATTGTAGACATTATGTAGACATATATGTAAACAACAATATGCATTCAACAGATAAATTTTTACCTCTATGATTTGCCGGAAAAAAATTATTAAAAAATTTAAATTGGAAGCTACATATTACTGTATGTGTTCTATATAATTAAACTGAATTAAGCGTAATATATTGTTATTACTACTTCTATTATTATCATTATTATTATTGTTATTATTATTATTATTATTGTTATTATTATTATCATTATTATTATTATTATTATTATTATTATTATTATTATTATTATTATTATTATTATTATTATTATTATTATTATTATTATTATTAT
>JABVXV010000464.1:0-38095 GCA_013365325.1 Dipetalonema caudispina | reverse complement strand
TTATTATTATTATTATTATTATTATTATTATTATTATTATTATTATTATTATTATTATTATTATTATTATTATTATTATTATTATTATTATTATTATTATTATTATTATTATTATTATTAAGTAAGAATAATAATAATAAATATTATTATTATTATTATTATTATTATTACTATTATTATTGTTATTATTATTATGTTGTTATTATTATTATTATTACTATTATTACTACTGTTAATTATTAATTATTGCAGAAAGTGCCTGTAATGTGAATGATAAATTGTATCATATCGGTGAAGAAATACGATCCGAATTTTTTATGATGAAATGTGCCGAAAATGGTTACAAAATAATTGGTAAAAATTTTCATTGAATATACTTCAAATGAAATGATTAAGCAAACAACAACGATCAATTTATTGGCGCGCATTTAAAATTGTTAACTTTTTGAAGTTTTAAAAAAATAGTTTTTTAAAGATTTCTGAGGATATTTTTTGTCTTTATATGTATATATCCAGGTTGCTATTATCTTGATAAAAATAAGAAGATGATAGATATGAAACCTGGTACAACAGCTGAAGTGGATGGAATGATGCATTATTGCGACGACAATAACAATAATATTCAATATTATACGAGAAGTATTAATATATCTTTTGTTAACTTAGCAGTTAAAAGATTTGGTAGAGAATGAAAAAATGAAATTAGAAATTTACGGAATGGACAAGTTTCCCTTTCATTATTTTCAATTGTTGCTGATTAAATTTATTATGTAATTTTGAAATTCTTAATGTTATAGAAATGGGATGTATGAAATATGGGAATAAATATAAGGAGGGAGAACGATTTGAAAAAAATCATTTTCGCTATGAATGTAAAAATGGGATGGTTGATATTATTGGTAAAATTTCATGAATCTTTTTATTGAAAAAAGAAAAGCCAATTTTTTTAGGAAAAAAAAGGCCATTTTTTCGAAGGAAAAAAAAAACCGACCAAGAAAAGTCAACTTTTCACTTAAATCTTTACAATTCCTCTATTTTCGGAAAAACTTCTAATTTTACAATTTGCATGAAACATATATTCATATTTAAAAGTTCCATGTGAAATTTTATCCTTAGGTTGCTATATGGATCAGATAGGGAGAAATATTGAAATTGGTGATAGCATTGTTGATAAAAATATGTTATATAGGTGCTATATGTAAGTTTTATTTGGAAAATTATGAAATTCAAGCAATTTTTGAATATTAAAAAAAAATAAATTAGTAAGAATGGGTCCAAATGGATAACAATTCTCTAACATCTTAACAATAATGATAAAAGTAAGAGCGAGATTAATTAATCTAGCAAATTGTTTCAAAGTATTGAATTGATAAAGTGATGTCAGATGATTTGATGACATTGTTACTAATCCTTCTATTTATAGGGAAAATGGTGGAGTGAAATATGAACAATATCCATGTGGACTGAAAGGTATGCCGTCGTGTGAAGTGGCGCAAAGAAAACAAATGCCAATTAAAGTGCCAACAACACCTAAACCTAGCCCAGGCTTTGAAGCATTTAGTATTGTACAGGTAGGAGTCTTAACTTAACATTCATTTGTATTATCGTGCTGGGTAAGTAAAAAATTTAATTGAAACAAGGAAGCATTTCTGAAATTTTGTCATTCAATTGCTTTTTCTTTTATAATAATTATTTGTTATCTCAGTAAAAATATGATATGTTGTCAGATAAAAAGAATAATTTCAAACTTATATAGCACACAAGAATTCAAATTAAATGATGCAAATGATTATTATTATTATGACAAACAACGGTTATTACTGCTATATGTAAATAATTGTTATTAAACAGCAATTATTATTGTTATTATGCTTCAGTCATTATAATTTGTAGAAATTTTGAGATGAGAAAATTGATTTATATGGATTTAAAATAGATAATAAAATTTAAATTTTACATAAATCATACGAGGAAGATAATTATTTCTCTGTTAATAAGGGAAAAAATAAAATTAGCTAATGACAAAGCAACTTTTAATCATTTTTCTATATCATTTTCTTTTTCTTTTTTTTCAATTTTGTTTATGTAATGGAAAACAATTTGTATCACTTATTTTTAATTTTTTTTTTTTCAGTATATCAATCGAGGCAATGATAAAATATTGACCGACTCAAATAGAATGAATTTGGAATTGATGAAATTGAATGAATTACGTCCCGCGCATTAATCAGTCAATCCTTATCATATCTAATTTTTGTGGTTTCTTTGTATATTATTAGCAATCAAATGAATTTGAGATATTTCATTTAAAAAAAAAAAAAAAACAAAGCTTCTTTATTTTTATAATATTAATCAAACAAAAAACATCTATGAAATCACTGTCAACAAATTTTCCATGCAATGCAAATACAATAAACAGTCTACCATACAGAAAACAATAAACAATTACTTTACCATGAAGATAGCAATAAGCAAATAATTAAGACTACCACCTTTAGGGGAAATTTTATAGCTCCGGCAATTGCTGGGCCTTTCCAAGATAAATCGGGAAAAAGCTTTATAGGTATGCAATCATTATTTATAGGATTGAATCCTAATTTACATACACAACTATAGGAACCCTTCAAATTAGCGCATTCCCAGTTGTCTGAAAAAATATATTACTAACGTAGTTAAATGAAAATATTTAGCAAATATATTTATTAACTTCATATAATTATTGTCTGTTGCTAACAATACCTAACATTTTACTGCAACATTTTGATGTTGCTGATAAAGTGATTAGTTATAAATTAAAAAAAAAAGAAAAAAAAGTGAAAACTTAAATTGAGAAAACTTACCACCGTGCAATTGTTCGCAATCAACATACAAGCATTCATTGATATCTACACATTGGTCCACATCAAATCTATGAGTAATAATTAATTTTGCAAATAATTGAAACTAATTAGAATTTCAAATATCAAATCAAAATTACCAAAATTAATTCCATTTTGATTAATTTTTAGATAACACCTGATTTAACAAACGATGCGTATAAATAAATAGATTGAAATGTCGTCAACTGTGTTTTCCATAAAAGGTGAACGGAATTCCGTTCGTTTACCGAAATATATATCCTGGTTCAGGACAATCACATGAAGCGTTCCATAAATTACGATACATCCCGGTAAGATCCTCATTATAACTTGATTTCAATACACAAGTACCATTTCCTGGGCATGGTGATGGATTGCAACTGTTTACACAAAAACTGCAAGCTACTACAATCCATAAAGCAGGAATAGTATTATGGCATTTCTAAATTAATTTTTACAACAACAACACCAGTAAAATCAACTAAAACAATAAGCAAAGATATGATAAAATTGTTTTACCTTGATTTTGCACATCGAAATGGTTCCGTATCAAAAGACCCCAATGTTATATGCATAGTTTCATTGAATGTTAAGTTTCTTGCCAGCGTTCGACTAGGCCACTGTAACCATTAATTTTTAGTAAGTATCCTCTTTTCTTTTTATTCACTTCATGAAAAAAATGAAATATTGCGTTTGTGATTAAAGCAATTTAAATATTCGAATAAATTCTGAAACTTTAATCTGACAATGTATTCTTGTTGTCGTTGCTTTCTTTCTGTTTCCTCAATTTCTTCCTGGAAACAAAAATAGTTTCATTTGAAAAAAATATGCAAGTTTAACAAAGGATTCTTATATTACAAGAATGAAAATGATGAAAATTTGACTATTTCAAAGCAAGTGATAAAATAATCGATGATGGCACTCTTTCATCAATTTTATCCTTACAGTAAACCATTATCTAAGATTACAGTAATTTTGAATGTGAAAGAAGATGACATACTGTTAAATGAAAAGATGCACCAATCAATATTCAAGAAATTCTTAATTGCAACATGAAGTGAAGAAAGAATGATTAATAAGTGCACAGTGCATTCAAATTTAATTACTTTCTTCACAAAAAAAAAAGTCAAAAAAATTGCTAACGGTAGATGTGGAGATCGGTTGAATATCACAATATGGTAATTTTTCCATGATACTAATACTATTCATCGTCATCCAACACAACAAATAAATAGCAGAAAAATCATAATCAAACATTTCATGATGAACCAACCGACGAACTTCACTCTTCCTTAACTATAATAATGTTTAGTTAATGACTATTGAACAATTTAAAAATGGAAATGGGAACAAATTTATCATTTGAATAAGGAAAATTGTACGAACATTAAATTGTACTGATTAAATGATTGTTTAATTCGGTTAGTTTAATTTGAATATTTTTTGATAAAAAATGAAATACACAGAAAAACACACCTTATGATAAATTCATCATAAATATCAGCTGTAAAAAGAAATACATTACGATTTTTAATATCATTCCAAATAGTATCAATGCATAACTGAAACATGTTTGATTGTATTTGATTTTAAATCAATTAATCTTCAGTTGATTCTAGTAGGCTAAATATTACAATTTAAACAATGTGTTTAAACATTCAAGCGTAATTTTTCATATTTTCAATTCCAGTTCTAAATTAACAATATAAATGTGTTAAAAAGTTAATAATCGCAGATGAGCTCATCATCGATATTGTGAACAAATCACTGCAAACGTAAGAAAAGCATGTTTGAAAAGGATAAACAAAATATTGATCGTGAAATAAAGCATTCATTTGATCGAATGAAATAATCTTTATATTATAGTAATTAATCCTACATCAATTATCAATTTCAAAATTTTGCCTGCAGGTAAAAATAATAGCTAGCTAATAAATTGTGTGAAATTTCTAGTTGTACCTGAACAACAGGTTGCCCTAATTTCTTAACAAATCTAGATAAAACTAGCTCCGGGAATTTAACAAACAATCTTAATATAAACAACAATACTGTTTATGACGCATAGCTCTCAATTATTCTGTTTAAAAATCAAAATTAACAACTAACTTTAAATCCTTGAATGCATATTTCATGAAGATCGTTGGAGAAATTGATCTGTGGAAAAGCATATATAAAATTATTATGAGTTGTAGACGGTTGTTCAATCCACATTCGATAAATCCGAGAATAAAATGCAAGCTGACCAAGAATGTTTATATAATAAAGGCGAACATATCTATTCATCGATTTTATCTCACTTAAATTTGATAGGCATTAAAATGAAATTGAATACTAATCTATGAAAATATATAATAAATTGTTTGAAATAGTTCATACCTAGCATATTTATCAATTAATGCTTGATTAAAATCGCTTAAAAAAGCCTTCTCTTCTCTATACTGCGCTTTACTAACGGATGCTAAATTATCCAACACCAATAATAGAATGAATGACAGCTTAAGACTGAAACGACCGCACATCATTTGTGATTTCACTCATTATTTCCATTTTCACTAATGTAAACAATCAGAAACGATTGAACTTTTATTGAATAATGAACAATCCTTCTTCCTTAGATTTGTTCTTTTTTTTTTTTTGTTTAAGAAATATGATGGATTATTAAATAGTTCTAATCATTTGACTAATTCATTTGATCTCTCTTGATTTGAATCACGAAATTTTGGATTAATAAAAGTTCTAATTATTTGATCAACTCATAAAAATTGTATACATTTTTAACTTGACAACTTTTACTGTCATTTTATTATTATGATAAAATCAGAAATACTTATATTAAAATCGCTTTATGCGCATTATAATTTTAGTTGTTCTTATGTAATAATAATCAAATTGTAATCCTTTACCCACTGATTAATGCATTCAAAATTTCATTTTCTTAAACTATTTGATATATTTATCGAAATCGTTGCAATAATGCCATACTTTTCCCTACGAACATAATTTTCAGCTTAAATTTTAAATTTCATTTATTCTTTTAAAATTATTTGAGATCGTACCTTTTTCTTTTTGTTCTTTAATTTTTTTTACACTGCTTTCAAAATCGTTCTTAATTAATTATGTCTACAAATTCATTACTTCTTTCTTACACCTAATGTAAAGCGCATTTAGGGTATTGTTAGTTTCAAATAAATCTATGACCCGTTCTTTGTTTGTTATTGTCGCGATATGAACACGTATCGTTGGACCAACTTTTTCCCTTGATGAATAAAAGAATATTATCTATTGAATAAAAATTCTCAAAATTTTTCGGATTAGAATTCCGAAAATTTAAATATTTAAATATAAGATTGGAACGTTGAAAATGTAAATTTTGAAAATATGACTAGTATAAAAGATTAATTGGTACTTTTTTGAATTCACTTATTTTAATAACAATTGTTACTTGCGGTGCATTTCGGTTAAGATGGCTGAAAAGAGGCGTAAATTATTCCTGGATAAGATGAAGAAACTGATATCTTTCCATGTATTTTCAGTTCTTTTTCTTTTTTTTTTTTAAACCATTAGTAAACTATCTATTTACTAATGCTTACATTTCTTTGCAGAAAGGAAATAATCGTGCATGGCAAGCTGATGAAACCAATCCATCGAAAAATAAACAGCAACGTATTTCCTGATCTATTTCATTTTTTTGTCCATTTTTCCGAAAATAACTGTTTTCCGATATCTGTTAAGCAAATTTCGTTGTCAGCTTTTTACTAAAGAAGAAACATTTTATCAAAATTTGTCTCTCGAATCAAAAAGAAAACTTTTACTTTAATACCATGTGAAATATACTGATATTTCGATGTCCATTATCTGATAGTTTTACTTTATTCGAAATTCAATGGAAAAATTTTATGTCGTAGCGATAATTGCTATCGCACTTCCATTAACCCTTAAATTTCCTTCTCTTTCTTTTTCTCATCTGTTTTTTTTTTTTTTTTTTTATGGAACCTTCCCCTCTTGTTGGGATTCTGAAAAAAGAAGTGAATTTGAAATGAAATAATTCAATCAAATATTTGTTGCATATGAAATGATAACTATTTCAGCTCCACCGCAAAGGGTATCAGCAAAAAAATTGACAAAATCTCCTTCTCCTGCATTCCCACGTCGATTGCACACTGCAAAAGCACGTGAAGATACCACAACCAATCGCAAGAAGCAACCATGCATGCAATCTAAACGTAATAACAATGAGAAACGAAATATTGCAATGGTAATATGAAATCGTAATTTTTTTCATGAAGTTATTTGCTTAAGATTTGAATGATTTTTAAAGAAATACTATTGAATGAAAAAATATCTGCTTGGTATTTTTATTGAATTCAGTATTTCAATTAATATTATTACCTGACTATGCATTGTTGTGTTGATATTGTTATTTGATTTAGTATTGATGAGGATAATAGCATTGGAAAGATTAAGTAAGGGAAATGCTTAATCATAATTGAGAAATAAGTTTCATTAGTAAAATAGAACTTGTCTGGTTTTCCGCTTGATTGCGTTTTACCAGTACAAAAAGTACTGGAAGATGAAATTAAATTGAATTAAATTGTAATGAATAGTCGAAGAGTGAGTGATAACGATGAGGAAAAATACATTCAATGTATACGGAAAAGGTCAAAATAAATTAAAGTAAATTTATGGTAAAAATAAATTTATATTATAAGAATTAAAATGCTAATCAGAAAAACAAGCGAGCGAAGAAATCAGCAAATATATGTTTGTTTATTTCTTCATTAGCTTACTTATTTTATTCATTATATTTCGATTTTTTATTAAATTTTGAAAAGTATGAATTAAGTATAGTTGATCTGTTCAATTTGTTGCAGTTGTACCAATTATTGCAGGTTAAAAAGTCGCCCAATATAACTAAAACTAAAGCAAACGAGAGCACATTTTCATTGAATGAAAGACAAAAAGAAACGTTTATTAAATTTATTAATGTAAATTATCAAATACACCAATTTTTATCATTATTAAAAAATTCGGTCGAAAATTTGAGATTTTCGAGACTATGAATACAGCAAATTTAATGGATAGATATAGGAAATTTGCGATCTTGGTGTAGGAGGACTTGTGCAACAATACATGGATCAAGTTCGAACATATAAACCAAATAGTGATCAGTGTGATGCTTTCGAAAAAAATCTTAAACGGAATCGATATAAAGGTAGTTCATCTAAATTTTAAATGTGTGAGTTGAAGAAAAAAACGATCCAATATCTATTATTTAAGTGACGAAAATATTGAAATCATATTAAATAGATTACTATTTTTACAATGATTTCTTAATATTATTTGTTACTATTATTCCTTAAGTAGCGGATTTTCATTATTTATTAATAAGTTTTCATCGCTTACTATTCATTAGTTATCTATTATTAATAATTACTGAAATAATATTCCATCAATTAGTCTAATAATTTTTACAATAGGTATCAAGTGTCTGGATAATACACGGGTAATTTTAAAGCAGAAACAAGACTATATTCATGCAAATTATGTAACGAGTAAATATCTTTTGAATCAGTTCATTTGTACACAAGTAAAGTTACTTTTCAGTAAAATTTTTAATTCAATATATAACAATAATTAGAATAATCATTACAGTTCCGTCAAATTTATAACAATTAATGTTTAATAAAATATAAAAACAAATAATGCATACTTGAAAATAATAATCTGATGTAAATGTAATCGGCTATCTATTACGAAGCAATTTGTTAATATGTAAATTATTTCATAATTAATACAAGAAATTTGTTTTTGATTATTATACAGCTTAATTACTGAACTGACTATTTCTAACACGATACTTTAAGTGTTCGCCTCACATCACCATTAATTTCTTAATTAAAAACAATGCAAATTCTGAAGGCACCAATGAAATCAACAGTAAATGATTTTTGGATAATGATAATACAAGAAAATGTTAGTTATATCATTATGCTTTGTAATTTGGTTGAAAGTGGCAAGAAGAAATGTCATACGTATTATCCAACTGAAGTAGGCGGAAAAGTCGAATTTGATGGTATTATCATTTTAAAGTACAAACGATAAATTTGTATAAATTTTGTATCGTCGGGATATTTTCCATTAAAATGCAAAAATAATAAAAAAGTAACAAAAATGATGCAAAGAAAAAAGTATTATCAATAATACAACATAATCGAATTAAAATTTTTTGCAAAAAAAATCTTCCTTTTAAAAATGAATGAAAAAAAGAATAGCTTTTACTTATCTTATTCAATTATTTTTGAAATGTTTCCTTCTTCTTTTTCCGTTGTTCATGTTCTGCTAAAAAAAGATGTTTCAGAAATAACAGTTTCAAACTTAAATGTCGATTTACAAGATAGTACCACGATAATATCAACATTAAAAGTTGAAAAAAACGATATCACATTATTTGTTTCACATGTACTTTGGAGTAGTTGGTACCACTTTTCTCCTCCTCACCTTGCTTTGTGAATTATATATATTTTATCAGCTCTTAATAACTCTATTAAAGTTTTTCATTTTGCTTTAATTTCATGTATCATAAAGAGCTGAAATATATTTTAGGCCTGATCAAGGAGTACCAACTAACGAATTAGCACCATTCCAAATCCTTAAAATGGTACGTCGATCAAAGAAACGTCCAACTGTAGTACATTGCTCAGCAGGTGTAGGTCGTACAGGTACAATCATCGCTATTGAAATGGGTCTTGAACAAATTCTTCATTGTGAACCTCTCCATATGGTCGAGCTATGTAAAGAATTAAGAAGTGTGATTTTAAATATTTTATATAAATCTGATCAAATATATTAGCTTAAAAATTATAGCATTCAGAAAAAAATTTGTATAATTTAAATTACAAATTCAATGATTCAAATTGGAACTTTCTACCATTTCAAAATTCGAAAGATTAAAAAAGTTTGTGCGGAAAAAAGGATGAGAAAGTAAAGTTTTATTTTTTAGAAGTGTTAATAAATAAGTATTACTGTATTTCAGATATGCGTGCCTTTAGTGTGCAAACAGATCTACAGTATGTCTATATTGCTAAATGTTTGTTAGCTTACGCATGGTGCTGTGGGATATTTATTAGTATTCCAAATCTAATTCCGGTTGCTCTTCACCTCTTATTCTTCCTTTAATAGATCAATCCGTTTTTGACCCGGTTTAAGAGCATTTCGAACCAAAAAAATATTCTATAGCTTACAATCCAAATACTACAAATATATTTTCAAATATTCTCAAATTTAACAAAATGATTTATTTGTTGTTCCAGAAATCGGATTCATTTGATAAAAAATATAAGGAATTAATGGAAGGTCAACATTTAAAACCAATCGATTTACAAGATGGTGTAATATCAGATCAGATAACAGACGTGTTCGAAACAACATCTAAGAAAAGTAGTAATAAAAGTATTACACCAAGTGGCCGTACCAGTAAGCAGAAAGAGCCAATCAACAGTGATGTTTCTGATTAAACTGCTTTCATCAATACCAACTTCATTAATTAATTTTGTGATATATTTTTGAAAGCTTTGTTACAGTAAATAATATTTGTGGTTTAAATCGCTAAAGTAATACATATGATCAGATTAGCTTGCTTCAGCTTTAATCAATATCATAACTTGCTACTATAATAATCACTCTCCATATTTTGATTGATCATTTGTGGTCGTTGTTTTTTTTTTTCGATTGATCATCAGTGGTTGTTAAATGATCAAGGGGAACAATGTTATCAATTCATTGATATTTGTTTTATTTTGTTTCAAATTTCTTATCCCATGCTCTAACTGGATGGGAGTAAAAATAGCACAATTGAAAGTTTGCTACAATATCAAACAGATCAAAATTGGAATACTCAACATTAAATTAGAAAAACTCAATGCTTTGATATCTGCACCGTTGTATGTTTATAATGATTTATTTAGCAATTGAAAGGTAATCACTTAAAAGCACAAATAAATTCTTGAAGTAGATAATAAAGAAGGACATACAACATGGATCAGATATGTCCTAAAGAATGAATTCGGACGAAAATTTATGGAATTGCCAAATTAAAGTGGAAAAAACTATTACTACCATTTTGTCCAAATATTCTGGATAGTACCATCAATTTTGCTCAATATTTTGCATACAAAAAACGATGGTAATCCATGTAACGACTTCACAAGAATTTCAACCTTATCATGAAAATGATTAATAAAAACGATTTGATTTGTTATAAATCTTTGAATGAATAATAATATCAAAAATTCGTTTCCACATTCCAGGCTACACTTGTTTTCATCATAAAATACTTTCATATCCCGCATTATTATGCTAATAAGTATTTATTTATGCCGAAATATCAAAATGACCGCATAAAGAAATCATTAAGGATCAAAAAAAAAACAAATATTACAGTAGGTAGGATTTATACTGATTGATTCTGAAAATTTAAATGTAACAAGTAACTTGTTACATTTCCATTTCCATTTTACTTAAATGAACAAATAACTTGTTACATAGAACATAAAGTAAGGAGAAAACAATAATAAACATTTAAATTAAATTAAATGAGATGTCATACCCACTAATTCCCTATCAATTTTTTCCAAAATACTTCTCAGAGATTTCAGTACAACACATACTTTAGTGTACAAGACATTGAATAACTGATGAATAATATAGCAGCTAATAAACTTTTCGTCTTCAAAAGCTGAATCTGACGGATCGATCAAAATCGATTCTTGAACAAGTAATGTGTGGGACCATTTCCAGTAGACTAATGCTGAGTGTCGTGTTAGGGTATAATTATGGTATCATTAAGGATGAAATATACTGAATATGAATATTTAGTCTTGGCAGTATTCTTCATATCAAATAATGTGATAGCTCTATATTCAGAAAAGGAAATATCCCCTTCGATGGAAAATAAATAGGAAAAGAAATAAACTATTCATGCAACGTAACCCAAGTATACTTTATTCAAAAAGGAAAATAATTCATACAAGGTTCGATACACTATACATGAAAATCACAAGGAAGTACAGAATTAAAATACGATACATGGAAATTAGTATACTGGTTTGTATTTCTTTATTTCTACCATAATATGATGAATATTGACTAGCTCCTTTAGGACGGCATTTTCTGCAAATACTTCATGCGATAATACTTTGCTAAATCGATGATAATATTGAACGATTTGTGTAAATGTCACCTGAAATATATATTAGCATTATGTCATCTAATAATTTATCAAAAAAAGCAAAAAAAGCCAAGTCAACAGAAAAATTGTGAAGAATATATTAACCTGCAAGATGTTAGTACCATTTTTAAAATTTGTAAATGATCGGACAATTTCGTTGTTCACCGCATCTATCGATTTCTTCCAATTAGCACAAAAACCGCGCACAATTTTTGTTACGCTATCTGAACTGCACATACTTTATAATAGAAGAATGAACCCTGCATTACCGAAAAGTGAATTTTATTTATTTCTTGTACAAAGCCAATAAAATAGGCATACGGAATAATCACACTGCATGATTCCCGACGATATGATGGACTTTTTTCCTTCTCTTTTACTAACAATAAATTCATTCTGCAAAGGAATGTTACAAAGATGTCTTACCTGAATAACGAATTAAAAGCTGTTTATGTCCTTGTTCAATCAGTGGTTCACATTCATTGACAAACGACATTAGATCACCAAAATGGGGTCGAAGCATCAGTTCAACGTATTCGTTGATACGATTCTGTTTCAGTTCCCAGAATGATGACTTTTCTTTCGAATCGAATGTCACCCGCTCCTGTCACCATCGTGATTGCAACACATGGATACATATAGCGATGAACAGCAGAATAAATTAAGCTCAATTAACAATCAAATAACAAACCTCGAGAACATTGAGTATCAAATCATAGTTATTGATTAGACAGACCAGCCGTTGCACGCGAGGAGTTAATTGCTCCGCGATACGAGTTAGGAAATTTTCGATCTCGGCTTGCTGCTTACTCAAGCAAAGCTGCAAAGAGTCGATATCAATATTAAGTATTAAGGAAGAGTTTTCCAATCTCTTGATTTCCATATTTATTAATCAAGCGAGAAATGAAAACTGGAAACATAAATTTTTTATTGAAATCAAAGATAATAAGGCGTATGACCTGTAATTTTGGATCAATCTGTTGTATCGACGTGTGACTGCAAACCAATAATGCACACGTGAACTCCGCGTAACGTCTTATAATCTGAAGCATAACGAAAATCAAGAAAATATTATATATAAAAAATAAAAGGAAATTCTTCGATCTATGAAAAGATATAAAAGTTATACACAGCGTAATAATAGTTGGAATGTTAGAAGGATATAAAATTTAAAGCTAACGTAGTGTGGATGAGTATCCGGTTGCAGTTGCATCTTACGTACGTCAAGAACATGTAAGCTCGAATTATGCAATTCCATAATAACACCAAAACGATGCCATAACGTGCAATTCAATGTCTCCCAATAACTGCAATTCGGATATTGCACTTCAGTTTTTTTTCTTTTTTGTTGCGAATACTCTACTATTCATTATTAAAGTACATTTGGAGGTGAAAACTTCAATACCTCTCCAAAGCTGGAACTCCTCGTTCAATCATTAATTCTTTGTACTTTGAACACAGACCAATGCATATGTATAGTGATATAGCATCATAATTAGAAGATATATGCTCTTCACATGATTTCTGAAAGAAATTAAATAATTTGAGGAATAAAAATTCAGGAGATCGGTTGTTACAATGCAACTCTAATATTTATTCGAAAAAATTGTACATTTGAGTGCTAACCAATAAGGTAGTTAGTGTACGCATTATAATTTCGCTGAAAAACTCAAAAGAAGTTTGTCCACTGATCATGAAAAAGTCCGATATAAACAAATATTCGTGTGAGCAATGATCCACCAATGCAAATTGTAAACTTCGAAATAGATTTTCAAATTGAAACTGCAATTTCGTTTAATGGAAGAAAAAAGTAATTTTTGAAATTGCATTGAAATAATTATGAATTACATAGCTCTTTTGTAACCATGTAATTTGTACTATAAATGATTCCGTGATAAAAGGTTTGGCTTCTGTTCCATAAGACATTAATTTTTGTGTACAAAACTAAAATATCTTCCAAAAATCACCACATATTCTATCAAAAAAACATGTTCTGCAAATCATATACATTGATATGCACATCGTCCCTCTTCCTATATTAATTGGACAACAAACCCGTTCATTTGCTTGTTGCGCTGCGTGTGGCACAATAAGTGGAGACATCAAATCAGATGATAACAAGCTGTCTCGATTACCCAGAGAAAAAACGGTCGCTCGATTTCGCACCTGCAATGGTAGCAAATCAATTTTTAATTATTTTAATAGAATTTTAAGGAAATGTAATATTAAGAAAAACGGTAATGTTTTGAGAAAAGCAAAATATGATAGAAGGAATGATAAGATGGGAAAAAGACTTAATTAAAAGAACATACTATCCTACACGCAACATGACAATTTCATCAAAACCAACAACATACTTGAGATTTCAAGCTGAAAAGACTAGTTGTCTTCATCGTATTTTCTGCGCCCAAAAGATCATCTTTGGTGGCTACATCGGCTAGCTGAAATTGACCAAGGATAACACCACTACTTATGATGACCTCGAAGCATGTTGCAATGTTGCAACGATAACACCAATTTTAATTGCTATTAAGACTGAACCATAAGAAGGATCATGGCATTAATCTTGCTAATCGATGTTGTATAACATAAATTAAAATGTAATTAAAATGGTATTGAATTGACACAAAGGACATACCAGCAAACGAAACAATCTGGAAGCGTATGTTTTGAAATAAGTGAAAAACATTTTACTGATAACATCAACATATTCATCCCGAACCTAAATAAAAAGATTTACAAAATGTCGAACAAGTATATAAATATTCATTATTCACAGCTATTCAAAGTAATAATCAAGTTTTTTCAACGATATCTTATTTTCTTTCTATTAGAGTCAAGCAGTATGAAATTCGTATATTAAATTTAGGAAATTGATATCAATAATACTTACCTCTCGAGCCAAATGCCTGTCATTTGCCAGTAAAAATTCATAAAAGAACCTTAAAAATTTTTATTTAGTATAATAAAACAATTTTTGAGATGTCCTCCTCGTGAAATTCGATAATTTTTACGCATTTTCTTTGAAAACAATTAACAAAATTATATAACTGGAAACATATTTATTTGCAGCAGTAACCAACCGATTTTTAAGAAGTGCTCCTTGTGGAATTTGATAATTTGTTAGTGGTTTCTTGAAAGATGAAATCTTTAAAAGTAACCACTCCCTTATCTTCGTCATCGCCTAAATGATCATCAATAATCACTTTGCCTCAATCCATGTCACAGAAGATAGGTAACGATATCTCTGCATACAATTATTTAAATCCAAAACAAAACTTGCCTTGTATTTTAAATTTTCAATAACATCATGCACATCAGAAGTAGCTTTTGCATCACGGAATTCTTGTGCTTTGAGGAACTGTAGCTTATGGTGAAGTTCGTGAAGTTGTTCAAGAAATTCACGTTCGCCTACGTCTCGTTCAACGATTGCTCTACAACATATAAACAGTGTCCTTCACAAATTTCCATATCGTAAATCTATCCAGAAATCAGTATTAGGAAACTAGTGGAACCTAGACTGATTCACTTTTAATAGAAATGAAGTGTAACCCAGAACTCTCCGGCAACTTTTAGATATCCTATCAAATATATCTGAAGATCGTCCATTAACACGGATTTAAAAAGTACGAGAAAAAAGAATGCACTGACTGTATCATATTCTGAGATACAACCATGTCATCAACAAATTGGCTTAATTCTCCTCGGATCTTTTGCCGATTGTGCAGTTGTTGACTGATATCGACCGACTGCTGCTGCAGTCTTTTCATGTCTGAACTAATTGTACCCAGTTCTGATTGAAAACTTCGAAGCATTCCTTCGAGTTGCTAAATTTACCCGAAACCTTTTTTAACTTACTATAAGAATGAATTGGAAAGTAATAGTAAACAATGAATCAATATGATACTTTTGATACGTAAAGATTCGAAAGAAGGGACAAAAGTTTTGTATCTGTAATGACAAATGACCTATAAAATATCTTAATTTAGATGGATGCATGTTGTAAAACAAATGTATTCAACTGTGCTAACATATTGTGCTTAAAGATGCAATAAAAAAAACTAATCTACCGCAAATGCATCATCGCATGCAGTGATTTCCTCATGTAATTCAGCAAGTTTCTCTGCTTGATCAATACAGTCTTTCACGGCAAGTAAGTGAGCTGATCGAAGCTGTTCTTGCAGATCTGCGGAATATTGCCGTAAGTCAATTCCGGATTCGAAAGCTTTCCGAACTGATACATCATCCAACTGGAAAATGCAAACATATTCTGGTGTAAAAACCTCTTGGAAGAGAAAGGTACACATAAAATTAATCAATGACATGTCAAATGTACATTTCTTGGATTTATGAATCCATCAGCTATTCTGGCCAAGCTTACAAAAGAGGAGACGTTTTCCGAGCTATCAAGTATCAGTAGAATGCATATTCTCAAAATCCTAAGAAATACAGAAATTGTCAGAAGAAAATAAATTACTACTGTTAAACCCAGAATTCATGCTAATAATAGTTTTTCGTCTTATTTTTACCACCCACACTTCACTTGACATTATACTACTATTAACATTTACTAAAATGATGTCATTTTTATTGGTCGAGTAAGTGTATTTTTTGCATTCATTTAAATAATGTTACTTCTATGATTTAACTAAGACATTATTTCCAGCATTCAGCTTAATAGGAAGAAGTCAAAGAATTGAATTGCTATTAATCGCTTATGAACAAAATTATATGGGGAGACCAAGATGGAGTAGGAAGACATGGATAACTACAAAGGTTAATTAATTTGTTAGAAATAGCACGAACAACTTAATGAAAATAACAAGCAAACACCATATATCGATTCTTTGAATTTTTACTGATGAAATTTTAGAAAGATTAACCCCAGTGTCGTCGATAATATCAATAATATCGTAATCCTCCTTCATCCCATCACTATTCACAAGATCCTTTTCAAATTTCCTCCACTGATTCTTCAATGCTGGCTTACGAATTATTTCACCAACTTTTCAAAGATTCCAATTGCAACGAAAAATAATTTGTAAATCTTCTGCAAATTTGTATGATATATGCTGCGGGAAATGTTACATTGTATATAAACATCAGAAGTTTAATGAAAACCTTCTTTCATCATACTTTCATATATTTCTGAGATTTATAGGAAAAACGATTGATTATGACAAACTATACAAATAATTCGAATTCCTAAAACCTTTTTCATATTCATATCGTTATTCCGCAACAATTGTTACTGAATTCATCGATCATTAGATGAGGAAAGAATGTGGAAATATACACACATACATATCCTATGATCGGCAGTAAAGCTATTCAAATTTGCTTATGCTTGACGATCCCATATACAAAAGCCAGCATTTTAGATTTTGCATCACATTAAGCCTACATGGGGTTCAGCATTATTAAAACAAAGGACACGTTGTAAATTACGACCAGTAATTGATTTGCGAATGTCACATCTGTTCATCCAATCATGCTGCTACTTGCATCAGAGATTCTTTTCAAGGACAACAGTTTAGATTTTATTTTAAATAAGTTTATATCGCAAATCTTTATGCTTGCACTCTATTAACATTTTCATAAATAAGTTCAGAGACTATCTCCCACACTTTGTCAACTTTACACCATTACTCGAAGTTGCAAATGTGAATCAATTATCTTAAATGCTGATATAGGCAGAGGTTAGATCAGCAAATTGGCAGGTAGCAATGTGTACATACAATTCCTGTCAGAAACGACGGCCGCTGAAACAAAATTTTATTAAATGACGAACAATGTTGAATATTACAGTTTAGTTGTAACCATAACAAAATAACACAGTCAACAGTACAAAAAAATAATAAAAATCACATATCATAGAGAGAATGTGTGGATACAAAGAACTGAGTTTAAGATTGTCTACGGCACGAATTCCATCTAATGAAGTTTTTTTATTAATCAGCCACATATTACATACAGTTAGCGAAAGCAGACAAAGAAAGAAAAGGAAATGATGAACACTGACATATTTATATATGCTATAATTCAATAAGATCGGACCATCGGCTGAACCCAATCTGTTTCGTTCTTGTCCAATGTTTGGTCGATTACCGGTCGGTAAAGCAATGTAATCTAAAAATAGAAATTTATACTCGAAGAAGAAACTGACATTACAAAAAAAAGTCAAAAGAATGCAAGGAATGGCATACGCTAGAGAAACCAAGGGAAATTAAGGCTTGAATCACTTACACACTAACATACTTCTTCATTTCCTTTACATTCCACAAGTTTCTCTTTCTTAATAAAATTTTACAATGAATATACTTTTACACGCCTTTTAATAAATTTCCTACAATGAATATACCTTTATATATATATATATATATATATATATAAATCGAATTACCTACCTTTCCAGTCTCGTGATTTTGTTCAATGATAGTATGCTTGCGCCAGTGTTGGTCGAATGGTTTTTTAGTTTGACCATCAAGCGATCTTGAATAATCAAGCTCATCTATTCGTTTCTGAAACAAAGAATGTAAATTTGCAAAACAGATTAAAGAGATGTAAATAAGTGTTCATTTATCACATCAGTAACTGCGAAGAACATTCAAACAAAATAACCGGTATCAACATAACAAACCGGAAAATCATCTCGAGCATGTGCTCCACGAGATTCTTTTCTAGCTTCCGCAGCAACTATAGTTTGAGTTGCATTTAGCATTAAATTCTGTAGTTCTAATGTCTCAGCAAGATCCGAATTCCACACCAATCCACGATCTGTTGTTTTAAGGAGTTTTTGTTCCTTGAAAAGAGTTTCCATTTTTGTAATACCTTCCTGCAATATTGTTAGAGATGAGTGATGCTTAACGCAGATCATATATTCTCCTTTTTCATATCCTATGGACTTTTCCATATTCTTTAATTTACTGATACTTCTTCATGGCATTCTTTATTCTTTAGATCTAGGACTTCACAAACACAAAGGTGATGTCATATTCTCACCTTCAAAATGTCACCGCGTCGGAATACAGCTGCATGCTGCTGCATTGTCTTCTGCATCTTCAATCTTAATGCAGCAGTAGGAATGTCACCTTTGGCAAAGCGCAACTTGTCAACGTTTGCAATGGTTGATTCACCAGCACCTTTCGGTAATTCAGGAATTTTCTCGGGTGTTTTCTTAGCCTTCCCTAGAATGCTACAAACCAGACCATTCTACATGATTATGTCATACAACTACAACATAACAGTCAACATGTATGGTTATATAAGCTGAACAAAAGAATAAACTTAAAGAATTACTCTATAGCACAAGCACGTCCAAAAACGACAAGATCGAGCAAAGAATTAGCTCCCAAACGATTTGCACCATGCACCGAATGTGCTGCTGCTTCACCGCATGCATACAATCCTGGCACCAACTGTAACTTCATACATTCTCGCAATCACTTAAAAAGGAAGTACTAGAAGGGCAGAGACTGAGTTGAAGAATGAGCAAATGGGTTCCCTTACAATCCGCTGAAAGTAATTTCACCTGGTCACCTCTATCACGTTTGTGCGTTAAAACTTGTCCCATATAATTCGTTGGTATGCCGCCCATGTTATAATGGACTGTTGGTAAAACGGGTATTGGTTCTTTCGCAGCATCTACACCAGCAAAGATCATCGCCGTTTCCATAATACCTGTAGAAGATGAATACAACAGTAGTAGTTTTAACGCCCAAATTCTGATTAACTAGATAAATTAATTTGATTTCTTGGAAAAACTGCAATGAATTTCAGACAATTTATTAGCGGAATCAACAAATCCGAAAGGCTCAGTGATTATGCCGTTTAATTTCAAAATCCAATGATATGCAATACAGTCTTCTAGTAGCACCTATAATGTGTTACTATGAAGGACTGATGTTTTTTTTTTAGAGAATGTACTAGGAGTGGATCTTCAACCGAAGTTTTCGAAGTTTCTTAATGTTCTGAAACTGAGCTAACCTGGCAATTTGGCATGCAAATCTTTCGCAGGCAAGTGGTGCAATTGTAAATAAATATGATCTTTATCCTTTCCGACACCACGACCTTCCATAATTTCAATCGTCATCGCTCGCGAAACGACATCTCTTGAAGCCAGATCTAACGCATTCGGTGCATACTTCTTCATGAAGCGTTCACCTTCACTATTCACCAAGTAGCCACCTTCACCTGAACACCATATTTTACAAGAAGAAAATAGTTTTCTTTAGATGTTAAAAAAAAACAGCAATTAAATATCCATTCATACCATTAATCAACAAAATTTGTCACAAAATATTACCTCGCGAACCCTCAGTGATGAGGCAACCGGCACCGTAAATACCGGTTGGATGGAACTGAACAAATTCCATATCAGAATTCTGTAGTCCAGCTCGAGCAATCATTGCTGTGCCATCACCAGTGCATGTGTGCGCAGAGGTACAACTAAAGAAAGCTCGCCCATATCCTCCTGTTGCGACTACCGTGTTCTTCGCACTACAAAGAATACTCAGTGCTACATTAAGTTTCAAATTATATATATATATATATACTACATATACAAATAATTTGAAATTATCAGAATGTTCAGTTGGTAGCTTAAATGAAGTCGACAAACTTACTGCTTCCTTCAGAATACAAACGTCAAATGAATTTTAATCACGTACACCCATAAATTATTCAGTCCAGCAACGCGAACTATTATTCAAAAACTCGTCATATTTTTGTTCATAAAAGAATCAAATATACCGGAATCGATGTATGCTTCCGTCTTCAAGGTCCATAGCGACAATGCCAACGCATCTCCCGTTATCCATCATAAGATCAAGCGCAAAAAATTCGATGAAATATCGACAGTTGTACTGAAGCGACGAACCATACAGCGTATGCAACATTGAGTGTCCAGTACGATCGGCTACGCAGCACGTCCTTTAGTTATAAATTGAATAAGAAAAGAAACCAAAAAGAAAAGCATCGAAATTACATACGAAAAATTGTGTTTTACCTAAAGAATATTAAATATATTTGAATGAAGAAATAAAACATACCGGCGAGCCATGCCACCTTTACCAAAGTTGTTGCTTTGTCCACCGAACGAACGCTGATATATCTTACCCTCTTCTGTTCGTGAAAAAGGCATACCATAATTTTCCATTTCAATGACAGCACGAACTGCTTCACGAGTCATGTAATGTATAGCATTCTGATCTCCCAACCAGTCACTTCCTGTATGTCAAAATTATATCATGTTATCGAATCAAAATCACAGCCTTAGCTAATAGCTTCGCTTCATTGTAACGATAATACCTTTAACCGTGTCGTAGAAATGCCATCTCCAATCATCTGGATTCATGTTACCTAAAGCTGCATTAACACCTCCTTGAGCGGCAACCGTATGGGATCGTGTCGGAAATAACTTCGTAACTACCGCAACCTTCTGACCACCTTCGCTGAGACCCATAGCAGCCCGCAAACCAGCTCCACCTGTAAATTTAAAGCCCAAGTGACAAACAAAAAAAAAGTACTCATATTACTCATCAAGAAATGTAACCTACGAACCTTATTAGCTAAATCTTATTTCGACATTGAAGTTTTCAGTCACATCAGATGAAAAATACACGCGACACTTGTGTCAACATTCAAATTCTGAGCCATTCTTATACCTCTTATATATTCAGTGACGAAGAGCATTTTATATTAGTATTATGGAAAAAAACCAACCAGCTCCAACGACAACCGCATCATACGCATGATCCACAACACGATACTCAGCGATACTAGACGTCTTTGTTTCTTTACGTATTGCCGATAACGAAAGTGCTCTTTGTTGACATGTTTTCGTTATCAAACAACGGGCCGCACCTAGCATCCCTGTAATGAAATATTGATCACTTTCTCCTATATTTCCTAGTCATACCTTATAAATCATTTTCCTGATATCGTTCGATAATTCAAACTTTTACTACGGTTTAGTTCCAAATTTGACTATCGATCCGATCATGCCAATCCATTGTATCGGTAATAATTTAACCTATGTAAAAAGAATATTGAACTTATCATTATTTTTTCCGATGGTAAGTTCATGAAAGCAAAAAAGCCACTGATTTTTTCTAACAACCAAAAAGAAATGGCTTTTCAGAAGCGTACCAATGTATTATTCTTTGATGGGAAACGTAATTCAATCATGTCATCTCTCATATTATGTCTTATATTTCTTCCATTAATAATGTCATTTCTCAACAAATCCAACATATATTTCTAAAATCTGTTTTCAGATCATCCCTCTATTGTTGTTCATAACGATGATAACTTTTGGGAAATATCTGTTATTCATTACTGATAATTTCCTATTTATTTTTAGTCTAACAGAAGATGCAGAAATTAGCCAAGAAATAAAGTCACTACTGATATTAGTAACTTATTTTAATTTGGTACTTATTTTAGTATTGGTATTTGTCATTAAATTACAACGTCCTACAACTACCAATGAGTTACCTATTCTGTTTACCTTTACCTGAAAAATCTCTTATTAAAAGGATTGTTGCAAAGAGAAAGAAAGGATAAAAGAATGGTAGAGAATAGTCAAAGAATGCTTTGTTTTGGTCATTGCCAAGATATATTTATTTCAGCTATATATTCTCACGTATTCATGGTAATACGTAGTATCACGTACGTGATGAACGATAAACGTAATATCATAGGCAAACCGTTAAACATTTCACATACTCTCAATTTCAACATGGATCAATGAACATTTCTATAGAAAGAGAAGAAGACGGGTGTATGCCCCTGTTCGAAGTTCGAGATAATGTCGGTCGGCCAGCCAGCCGGCCGGCTGTGCACTCTTGGTCTATAGATATCTGTATATATATATATCTATATATATATATATATATATACAGATTACAGACACACACATACATACATACATACATACATACATACATACATATATTCAGACAAGTAGGAGACAAGAAGGCGGAAATGGCAAAGATGATGAGCAACAGATGCGAGACATCATACAGTGCATTAGTGCATCTTAACTGTGCATTTTGTTGGTAACGATGACTGAAATGATGTCCGGTTATAAAAGAAACGAAAACGGAAACAGTTTAATTTATCATATCATTTATCACAAAAGAAGGCGAAAATATCAAAAGCAATGAATGCTAACAGAGGAGAAATAGTGAGACAAATGTCTTTTAATCAAAAGTTTGCTTAAAAATTTGGTTATAATTTAGTGATTGATAATTTTTGAAGAGATAAAGGATATGATCATATAAGGTAGCATTATTAATGGATTTATCATAATAATAGAAAGGAATTGACTGTTAAGTTTATATTTATCATATGCTAATATCTATTCTATTAAACAATGATCACATAAAGATCATCATCATTCATTTATTTATGCTTATTTGAAAAAAAAAAAAAAGAAATAATTGTTTGATGGATGTAAGTTCAATAAATTCTATGTAAATCTTTCACGACATTATTATTCATTGGTATTATAAATGCATCATTTCCAATTTTGGATTTCCTAATCTTTTTCAGTATTTTCGAATTATTGGCGGTATAGTTTCCACTTCATTCATATCCAACGTTTGATCGATCACTGGTCGATAACTCAGTGAAACCTACAATTCAAATTGTTTAATCTGTTAGATTTGTTAAATGAATTTTGATGAGTTGAATCGTTAAGGAGATATTTGCGAAAATCGTATCAATGTTCATGAAAGAGAGAAAGAAGAAGAATACTTATGAAAGGCTTTTTTATAGTAATTCCAGTTATTAACTGTATCGATTCATTAGCATCGATCACTGGAATTATTAATGGACAGCGTATGTCAATAATATTATCACTATATGTTCATTTTTCGGATGTCATCTGATTACCGTCGGCTAAAATACGGCAATAGGTTTTCTTGACCTGAGCCGTATAATGAGAAGTGTCATTTGATAGATTAACACAATTCTTCGAAAAAAAATTAGGGCTAGAAAATATTATTAACAAAAGTGGATAGAAAACTAGTAAACAACAAACTTTCCCGGTTTCCGGATTTTGGCTTATGATTGTATGCTTACGCCAATGTTGTTCGATTGGTCTCTTCGTCTGCCCTGCCAGTGGTATAGAATAATCGAATTCATCGATTCGTTGCTGGTTTAGAATACACCGATATTTGTTATTAACATTGTTTTTTAAAAAAAAAAAAGTTATTTTAAAAACATTTTTGAAAATGATCTTGAAATAATCGCGAATATGAGTTACCTTGAAATCATCCCGAGCATGTGCTCCTCTTGACTCTTTTCGAGCTTCTGCAGCAATGATCGTCTGCATAGCACACAGCAGTAAATTTTGCAATTCTAACGTTTCAATAAGATCCGAATTCCAAATTAATCCACGATCCGCAGTCTTCAGATGTTTCTGTTCACCATAGATAGTCTCCATTTTCTTGATACCTTCCTGAAATTCGATATTGTATGAGGAAGCATTTCTATTATTACTAAATTAAATCGAGTAAACTTTTGAAATTTTATTGCTTGGAACAAAGATGAAAAAAGAAAAAGATTTAGAAGTAACAATATAAAGAGGGAAGATAAAAGATGAAGAGGAGAAGATATGTCCTAAAACGAAAAGTAACGATTTATGAATTAATAATAGATTAACGATCTTTTTGTATTTAAGAATAATTATAAATTATTATTTTGTACCATTCATCTAATTAATAATCCAATAAATATAGTAATTCATCTCAATCTTTTTTTGCCATTTCAATGTGATCCAATTCCCATCATTTTATGCAGCAGCATATTTGCTTAATTTTTAGCCCATAATTATTGCTCATTTTTTATTCCTTGACATGGCTTTGACAGTTTAACTTATGGTTCAATTTAGAAATTGTACTAAAAAGTTGTTTAGCATTTAACCTGCAGAAGATCGCCTCGTCGAAAGACAGAAGCATGTTTTTGCATTGTTTTTTGCATTTTTAATCGTAAAGCACCGGTATAGATATCTCCTTTTGCAAAACGTATTCTATCCACGTTAGCAAGTGTAGCTTCACCTGCACTAGGCAGTAAATCCGGGAGTTTTAAATTGGTTGATTTTGCTTGTTCCAATATACTACAAGCATAACAATTTAAGCTGCAAAGCTTTCAAAATGGTCTAGTATATTAGCACTAGGAAATTTAATTGCTATTTGTATGATTGTTAAAGAAAGTAAGAGGGTTAGTTTTAATTTTCAATTCCTTCCATGAAAATAATTCATGTTGAAATTTCCACAATTCATACTGTTCTATTCCATTTGATATGCTAAATTTTTACACTGTTTTTCATTTTTTATTATATTATTCATAATTCTATTAAATGAAAGTGTGATTTGTTTGATTAAATAAACACCAAACAAAGTATAACAGTAAAGAATTGATACACGTTATTAGATATGGAAAAAGATATTTAAAAAAAAAATCGTACTTATTGGCGCAAGCTCGTCCGAATACGACAGTATCAAGGAGAGAATTAGCACCAAGTCGATTGGCTCCATGCACCGAATGTGCCGCAGTTTCGCCACATGCAAATAATCCCGGCACTAACTGGATATTATGTCATTGGTAGTTCAATTTTTCTATTTTTTACAACAATTTTATTTTTTATTTGAAATTATTTATAATCTATTTGACTTGTTATCCTTTTTTATTTTTCTTTGTTCAATTTTGTATTAGTTTTTTTTAAACTATCTCTTCAAATTAATTGAAATTTTCCAATTATATTCAATTTCAGCAAAGCATTCATCCAATTATTCTTCATTCTATTTTTTCTGCTTCAAAACTATGAGATACTTTTTCACAAAAATATTACTGAAATTTAACAAAGTGACACTTACTTGATCGCCATTACTATCTGAAAAGACTATTACTTGTCCTTTATAATCAGTTGGTATTCCACCCATATTGTAATGAACCGTTGGAATTACAGGTATTGGCTCTTTGGCCGCATCAACACCAGCGAAAATTTTGGCCGTTTCCATTATTCCTGTCGGTATAATGAGTAAAAATTAAATCCTTCAGAAGGTTTTCTTTTTTTAATTTTTATATTTTTATAAAAATTATAACTTTACTTGACCATTTTATCATTTTAACAATTTCACCTCTAAAAAAGAAAAGAAATTGCTTTACCAGCTTTTCAAAGCATTTATTTTTATTCATCCTATTTTATTGATTATTAAACCTGGTAATTTGTTATGCAAATGATCTGCAGGAATATGATGAAGTTGCAAGTATATATGATCATTTTCTTTGCCAACTCCACGACCTTCAAGTATTTCAACAGTCATTGCTCTGCAAACAACATCTCGGGATGCCAAATCTAATGCTTTTGGAGCATACTTTTTCATAAATCGTTCACCTTTACTATTTACCAAATAGCCTCCTTCTCCTGTAATTATTCTAGCATTTAGACAATTTTTATTTATTAAATATCTAGTTAAAAAAATAGTATTTAATACATTTGTTATTAGTGATTATAATGATATTACTAAATTTGTTATTGTTTAAATAATTGATTAAAAATTTATCTAAAAAAAATTAGCAGAAAATTAAAGAAAAGAAGGAAGAATTGCAACCTCGTGATCCTTCAGTAATAAGACAACCAACACCATATATACCGGTTGGATGAAATTGGATAAATTCCATATCGGTTGTTTGTAGACCAGCACGAATGACCATTGCATTACCATCACCAGTGGTACTATGTGCTGTAGTACAGCTAAAATAAGCTCGACCAAAACCGCCCGTTGCCAATATAGTAAATGGTGCCCTATAAATAATAATCATTTTTTATTGTACTCTTCTGTACTTCCTTGTCCAATAATACAACAGAGTGTTGTTTATTGTACAGGAAATAGGATTTTTATTTATATGATAACATAGGTAAGTAATTTACGTACCGAAAACGATGAAATGTTCCATCTTCAAGATTCATCGCAATTACTCCAACACATCTTTCACCAACCATAAGAAGATCAAGCGCAAAAAATTCGATAAAGTAGTCACAATGAAATTGTAATGATGTGCCATAAAGTGTATGAAGCATCGAATGACCTGTACGATCTGCTACAGCGCATGTTCTATAAAATATATTAAAAGCAACAGTTAAAATCATTTTACATTATTCGAAAACAATGAATAATTTAAATAGTAAAGGATAAATTGTGCTATAATTATGATAATTACTTGAAATGAGCAATATAATATTTGAAGGAAAATGAAGTAAGAAGATAAGAATATATGTGTTAAAATAGAATGAAAATAATTTATTTACAAAAATAGTTAAATTAATGTAATTTCTGTAAGTTTAAATTATTCGGAGCTTGAAAAAGTTTTAATGAACCGTTTAGCAACCCCGCCTTTTCCATAATTATTACTTTGACCACCAAATGATCGTTGATAAATTTTTCCTTCAGCTGTTCTCGAGAATGGCATTCCATAATTCTCTAGTTCAATTACTGCTCGAACAGCATCTTTTGTTAAATAATGTATGGCATTTTGATCACCCAACCAATCACTTCCTGCATTTCACATTCAAATTATTATTTTAACGAGGGAATTATTGAAGAAATTTTTGAGGGAACTGAAAGAAAGGCTAGAAGTAATTTATTAATTCTGATATATTTTCCATTAAGTTGCAAGAATCTGTCACAATATTATTTCTTGTATTTGAATTATATGTGACAATTAATTGCTTGAATGTCATAGAATAATCTAGCGAGGTTGAAAAACTAAATTGTTAACTCACTTACAGCTAATAGTTTCCTACTTTTAAACAATAGGAAGTTGTCTGAAGTAAATGACCTTTTACAGTATCGTAAAAATGCCATTTCCAGTTATCCGGATTCATACTACCGATTGCTGCATTAATGCCTCCTTGTGCAGCTACAGTATGTGATCTTGTTGGAAACAGTTTCGTTATCACAGCTACTCGTAAACCACCTTCACCGAGACGTGCTGCTGCTCGTAGACCTGCTCCACCTAAATCATACAACTATTGCTAAAATTTGCATATCAATGCAAAAATAATTAAAGCTGCCTAGTTCGTTATGAAGTGGAATATGGATATGAAAGATATCCTTCCTCTTAAGAAATAAAAAATTTTGATGAAAAACGTTATATAATTCATCTATCGCAAGAAAATCTTTTCAATAAAGTAATGAAGTAGAATTTGTAGTAAGTAAACCTATTATCCTGATTGTATTCTTATCATATATCACCAGTAAATAATGGTTGTATGATAAGAATAGAAATGTTAAAACAAGCAACTTCATCAAAAACAATAAACGATGTTTCGTTTCCTAATCATTAATTAGCTTATCAAATATATGTAACAAACAAGTCATAGTATTCTTACCATATTTTAATGAATAATGATTACATGGTGTTTTACTTGCTAACATTATTTAGCCTATCAAGTATTAACAGCATATATGATAAACTATCGGATATTTTAATTTTTATAATCCCAAAATCATATCACAAACCAGCTCCAACAACAACTGCATCATAATTATGATCGACAATAGTGTAATTTGCGATATATGTTTTCTTCATGCGAAATTTCATCAACGATATCAAACCATTCCGAACATTTGTTTGATTTATCAAAGCTTTTGTCATACGTAACATTGTTATAATTTGAAAAGAAAAAAGAGTTTTTAGAAATATATAAAATTTATTCTAAATGCAAATATATCCAAGCATGAAAATTTGTTAGAGATAAATTCATACAAATGTTTGCCGGAATATATCCCACACCACCTCGCTTAATTCGACGAAAGCACAAAATAAATCTAATGTGTAATTTGGATATTATTTTAGAGTGTTCAAAAAATTTGCATAAAAAAAATCAATTCATTGCGGTTCCCAATAGATTTTATTGTACGAATTTTTTTTTTCTCATTCTATTTATTTATTATGCGACTTTTTTTTTCCATTTCACTTTCATTTATTATATGGTTTCTTTTTTTTTTTTTTGTATTCTGAAATCCGAAATTCTGATTAAATTATAGTTTTGTATTAATATATTGAAATGTTTGAGATTGGTATCGCTGTTTTGAAATCATTGCAAAAGCAGGCACATTAATTTATAGAATTCATCGAATAAAATAATACAGTTGACGATTCATTCATTTTGATTCAAACAGACCCGCTTATATGAGATGTTTGTTTAGATGACAATAAATTCGATAAACACTGCTGACTAAATAAATATAAGCAAGAATTTGAACAAATATAAAGAACTACTTAATTACTCATAATTGCTAAACAATAATAGATGAAAAATAACAATCATCTATATCATTATTTGCTATTCATGCAAATAATATGTATTGCGAAGTACGTACATTTGTACAAGAAAGTGAAGTTGAAATTTAATCAGTCAATTTATATTTAATTAATTGATTAACTAAAGTTAGTATTGTTCAGTAAAGATTTTCATTTTGTTCCGACTTTTTGCTGTGGATTTTGTAAATTATGAAAGTTGTATTTGTTAAAATTTATAATTCTTTGATATTTCAGCTTTCGATTTTCCCCTAAAATCACATTTCACAAGAGTGAAAGGTTTTCAAAGTTCCAAACTGCTCCTATCATCGATTTATTTAATGGCCAGTAACATGAACTGATAAATTTGCCTTAAAAAAGGAAGCGAGGTAGACTAATAACTATACAGTTCATCATTTAAGAATTAAAACTCAATTAAAATACCTAACAACAATGACTGGACCTAAAGAGTTTCTAAGATAATTTAAGTGCACTTTTCTCTCGCCTCCTTTAAAATCTTTTGGGCAGCGAAGAAAAAAGTGAAATTAAAATTAAGACAATATAATTGATCCTAAACAGGTGTAGGAAGTGTTTCAGCAAGGTATGCTGGTGAAGTTGTCGTTTCGGAATCTTTGCTATCAATGTTCGTACCTTCCTTCCCTGATTCAGATGATTCTTTAAGTTTCGGGATTGCCCAAGGTTGCAGATCAGCGGAACCCCAAAGAGTAAAAAATATCACGGGTAAGAAAGCGACGATTGCTGATATCGTATACAGAAGTTTCCACTGACCGGCAGAACCGGACCACGAGTGTAGAATCAATCCATTTGTGAGTTTATTCACGATGCTTAAATTATATTCTTCATTGATTAGTCAAATGATAGTAATCTTATCAGGTTTTGTTTAGTGCTCACTAATATTTGACGACTAAAGATCAATGAAAAGTATACTATAATATGGACTAAACATTCCGGATTAATATTCAGGATATAATTCTAATCGAGGACATCTTGGTAAGTTGCGATCTCTTCGTATTATGATTAATATCAACACATTTATTATGAAAAATTTAGATATTCTAACTGGTGAAATGGGGAAAAATTAATTTCAAATTTACCTGAAAAGAAAAAATGAATTATATTTGAGACAGTACTTGTTGATCTAAAAGTTTTACGAGGGTAAATGACTAACTTAGCTATATGTCCAGCAGAAAAAGCAATTCCTGTGATAGAACCCGTATATGCCGGACCGATTTGTAGCAAAGCAGTAAATACACCAGGAGTATGTAAGCCTGAAATCAATATAAAATATGCTTTTAAAAGACAAACTTTTAATTAAACATTTGTAAAATTGTTTTACCAATCTGAAAATATTCTATTAATTATAAATTATATAAATATGAATTATAATTCAATGAAATTACCAGCAAATGCATTTGCAGCACAAACAACGATCAAAGCTGGAACGCTATGTCTTAACAATGGTATCATAAGGAGACCGATAGCAAGACCAACTGAACCGATACCATTGAAAGATTTGACAAGGACTGTCCTTCCAACTGGACAACATCCCTTTTTTCGGGCACTCAAATAGGATGACAATGACGATGAAAGATTCTTACTGATCCATAATGCTAACAACGGCAGTGCCGAATATAAGGTACTCCGAACATCCGATAGATGAAGCACTTCTTTCATATAAATTGGCAGTAACTAAAATCAACATTTAACTAATCTAATATCTTTAGAAAACAATTACTTATTTATTACTAACAAATTTACCAATGTAAAGAGTTAGCAGAAACTTTTTGTTTTTCCTTTTTGTTCATAAATATGCAGAAGTTTTAATTAATTGAATAGTTTCCACTTACTGTTGTAGTGATAACAAGGGGATATTCTTGACAAACTACTGCTAATATACCCGCAATAAATGGACGAGATATTAGCAATTGTTTCCATGGTGTATTTTTCCGTTCTTTCCTCTAACACAACGATAAATTTATTAAAGTGCATTTGTTAAAATATACAAATTTAAACGTTTTTAATTTTAAAATACAAAAGTTTAATCATTCAACTTTCTTTTTTAAAATTTTTCAAATTATATATGATTATGCGGAAAGAATTGACACTTTCTTGCAAGTCGGTAACGACGAATTTTGCTTTAATACTTTTTAAACTATTAAACATCGATGTTGAAAAAGCCTTTATTGTAAAAATTTTAGCTTTTTGAATTGATTAAAAGAAAATTTCCAATTTAGAATGTTTTCATTTTATAGCAAACAAATAACAAATTACCTTTCCCAATGATTCCTCGTTAATTTTTCTTAAAATATATGTCTTTTCCTCATTTTTCACGCAATAATGCTTCGATGGCTTATCAGCTGACATGACCAACCAGGCAAGTAACATTAACACAGCAATTATTGCCGAAATATAAAATGTAAGCTTCCAGCCACCGAATGTATCCTTTTTTAGACAAACCCATCCAGATACTGGTAAAATTAGTAAACTTCCTGAAAATGAATACATTATAATTTCCTATTTTAATTAAAAAAAAACTTTAACTTTCAACCAAATAAATAAAAACAAATTTTTAAATAGTTTTCAAAGAAGCTTGCAGGATATATCCGGTGGTTAGATTCTCGCAATACGAATTATTTCTTAGTTTTCTGCATTCTTTTTCAGAATTTCATTTGTAAATTTTAAAATTTTCTGTTTTTTTTTTCTGTTTGACAAATTCATTATAATGGAAGGAACAAAAAAAAGAAGAGGGAAAAAGCAATTAAATAAAACTGATTCATCTGTTAATTAAATGGATCGGTTGACCCATGCGATGTCTAATCAGAAATATCCCTCATAGATAATGAATAGTGGATATATTTTAATCACTAACGAACTAATTCCTTTTATTTAAAATTTTTTAAATCAATAACGTATGAAAGTTAATAAAATTGAAAATACAAAATAAAAATTGAAACCAATTTGTCGGCCACCAGTAATAAAGCCTATAGCAAATGACCGCTCTTTCGGTGGGAACCATCGGACGATCATGGAGCTAATAGACGGTGTAAGAAAAGCATCGGCTATCCCACAAAGAATTCGAGCAATGATTGCAAAAAAGAAATGTTTTGCAGCAAGAAGAGGTAACATCATATTACTGATAATAGTAATAAATAGTGCCGTGGCTACTGTCCATTTGCCATTTAAACGATCCGCTTGTGGACCGATTACTAACATAAAAAGTGAGCCAATATTTTGGGCACATAATATCATGCCTGAAATAGTTAAAAAATAGCAATAAATTATAATTTTAGCAGTAGTTAAGACGATAATTAAAAAATCATAATTTTTTTTATAGGATACTATGTAATTGATTGATTCATTTCCTTATAATATTATGATAAAATAATAACAAAACTTAATTAGTAGGAGAAAAACCTTGTTCAAGCATTGTCCAATTTAATCGTTCATCAACGTGACAAGACCGTATCTCAATGTAATCTTGATTACCATTAGCATTTATCTTTGAAATTTCATTTTTTGACGCTGAGTTAGGTAAACATGGTTGTGAAATTTGTCCTGAACCATTTATTCCTTCTTCCACATCATTATGAAACCTGAAAAAATGTTAGCATAGATTTATTATTCTTAAAATTTTAGATATAATTAAATCTAAATTTTATAATTTCAATCCAAAGATTACAATGAAGTAAAAGTAAAAGTAAATGTCATACTATTATGATCTACAGCTTTATTTCTATGTAAAATATTACATATTGGCACAAATTATCTCAATTATATCTGAATTTTTTTTAAATTCACTTTAAATTGTTTGAAAGATTTCCTAATATTATTAATTTAAAGTCTGTGGGATATAATAAAATTGCGAAAAATATTTGCTCAAATTGATTTATTCAAAATTATTGAAAATATTCCTCCACTTCAATATTTTTCAAAAATATCTTCTATTTTTAATGAGTGATTAAATTTATTAATTCGTTTATCTCACTTTTTCAACAAACATTTATAATATTTCCCATCTTGTTCATCCCTTACTTTCTTCATCTTATTTTATCCTCTTTTCTTATTTGTCTCTGTCCGACTTGTGATGCATATTTCATATCTCTTGTAACTGGTTTTAATTTCATTAAAATGTTTACTACTCAAACAAAAATGGAAAAGAAAAAAGAAAAAATGTACTTTATCCCAGTACTTTCTCAACGGTTTAGCTAAGTGAAGATAATTTGAATTTAAGAAGATGAAGATGGATCAGTGTAATTAATGAACAAAACAAATACCTGTTTCAATTTCACACTTTCCAAATCGTCAGATAAATTTTTTGAAAGTAAAAAAAAGAAAATGATTGAATGGACTTGAAAAATTAATCCAATCAAGTATTTAATTGTGCTATCATCACAAGTTACGCATCATCGAACAATCGAATGATTTGTATGTGCAATTGTTAAAATTCGTAAAAATTAAAACACGTAGAATTTTGCAAATATTTGTATATCAAATAGCTTATTGTAATAACATTGTTTTGCATTAGTAGATATAACAATGAATAAATTATTACATCAGCAATTGAATAGAATTCATAAACAAATAGCAACAGAAAAAATAACATTTAATTGGAAATGAAATTGCAAAAAGGATATCTGATAAACGTGAAATTTCTTCAATAAAATTCTAAACTATCTTTGAATGAAAAAGAATTAAAATTACCGTGTAATTCGTGAATTAACAGTTGTTTCATCATCTTTTGTAACCATACAAACAAGTGACCCAGCAAGATTTGTTGTTGTCACTGATAATGCCATCAAGCATGATGACATCAATACAGCAATCATCATGCGCATTGTTAAAAAGTAGCCAAGTTTATGGCAAATTGCAGATTTCCTCGATTTTTCCTCCTCTTTTATGGTATTTGGCAAAACTTCATGAACTTTAGCAAAATCTTCCACAGATATATTTGTAGTTCTTACTATTCCACTTACTGTTGGTATTATTTGAACCATCCTAAAATCAATCCATCATTTATTTATGTTAACAATAATTATGTACTCAGTAATCGAATAAATAGTAATATGATAATAATGATATGGAATGATAATATCTAACAATGCATTGTTATAATGTGAATAGGAATGCATTTTAAGTTATCCGAAAAATTGTACAAATATTATCATAATTTTTTTTTTTTTTTTTGCTTTTTTCGTCGTATATTTATGTATTCGAATTATGTACGCATTACATTAAATTCTTATATATAATGATAATAAAATCTAATCATTACTGGTCAAGAAAAGTTGAAAATTTAAATTTCAATTTGTTTTCCTAAAAAGATGCTTGTATAAACATATTTCAAATATAAACATATACAGTTACTCTTTTTGTAACCTTGATGAAAATTTTCTGATCACCAATTTTTTGGAATAAATGTATCCTTGTTTTTAGTTAATTCGTTTTTATGATTTAGTTTATGTTGCGTACTCTTTTTCACAAACTGCTTTATTCCTTATGATGTGAAAATTTGAAAATATTTCATAGTTAACTCTATTAGGAATGATATGCAAGAAGTGATATAGCTAATAGTAACTTTAAATTTCATTTTCTAATTGATTTCTTTGCTGTGAAAGTATATACGTGCGTATTTAATTCCTCTTTCTATGATCGATTAGCAAAAACATATATGTTTGCTTAAGTCTGTTGAAATTTCGGAATTGTGTAAGTGCAGGAAGTGTCACTTCTGAACACTTCGTAAATTTTTCAACTAAAAAACTTTCTGGAAGAGAACGGAATCACTTTTCTGCTGCATTTTATTTCAGATAACTTTCAAACACATATTATTTTCATTGATGATCGGAAAATATTGGTTGGTAGTTAGAAGTTTGAATGCCAATAACTCAATCACAAATGGAAGATATTCAACGATTATAGTAAATAACCTTTAATTAGTTGGAATTTTTTTTTCGGAAATTTCAGATTGTGTATAATATATCACAAAGTATTAAAATTAACAAACGACTTTTTCTTTTTTTTTTTTCAAACTATTATAATATCAAATGAAAGATCTTTCCAATATCAATAATGTTGGCGATGTAAAAGCAAATAAAAGTGTATTCTAAAGAGAAAAAAAAAAATGAAAAAAATGAAAAAAAAAATGAGCACATCTTAAACACAAACAATGGTATCAACTTTCAATTAGAAATGTTGCATACATCGTTTAAAAAATTGTCCTTATAAGTTTGACTATTCTTTTTTTAAAAACAAAGAAAAAAGAAAGAACTAAAAATAGATGTAAGTGACTGAAAAAAGAATACGAAAATTTTTTCGAAAATAAAATTCAATTTTATTAAAAGACAACACAATTTTAACAAGACGAGAAATCGAAAAAAAATGAAACAAAAAAATGAAAAAAATAAAAAAAAATTGTTGAAATTTCATTCACAATTTCCACACATAAGCAAGCAGTCACTGAAGATAGCAAAATTTCATATTTCACTTTATTGCCAACACATTGTAATTGCACCCAATCTTTGAAATGAATCATTTTTTGTTAAACTTTGAAACAATGACATATTTGCTAAATGTGATCACTAATTTTTGAAGCATTAGATCCCAAATTGTATAAACATTATAATGTGTGACAAAAATTGTTAGGATACAGACATGACGAAAGAAACAAACCGAACACTTTTCTATCAATTTTTTTTTCTCTCCTTGGAATTTAAATAATTTTTTGTTAAAATTTAACACATCGACATTATTGTAATAGTAGCAATAATATATTCATTGTTGAACTAATTTATTGTGGTATTTTTTCTTTATTTTTTTAAATTTCTAAATAATTTTTTGTAAAAATTTACCACATTATAAAAATAATACATCCATTTGAATCAATTGTAGCATGAAACTAAAATTAAGTATTTAACTAACAATCTTTCCAGCTTGTAATTTTAAAATTGACAAATTTATCCATGTTTCGATTGCTGCTTCATCCTTTTTTTGGCTTTTTTTAAATTTTTTAGAATATATTTTATCGTTGATAGTTTGCATAACAAATCATGAATTTGTCAAATATGATTATAATTAGTTTTTGTCTTTTCCTAACTTTTACTTAAACTTTTTTCTAAAATATCTGGTATCAATTTTGAAAATTTAACAGTATAAAACGGGAAAAAGAACTGCTTGAAGGATAGAAAAGAAAAGGAAGCAATAAAAATACATACTTTACTTGCAAATGTATTATCAAGAAGGATCCTTGTAATGAAATGAAAATAAATTTGTTTAAAAGTTGCTAATCAAGTTGATTATAATAATATGATATAACTAAAAGATGTTTCAATTCGCATATTTCTTAACTTAAAAATATCTTATTTAGACTATAAGAAGGGATAAAATTGTGCAAAGAACTGCCAAGTTTCCAAAAGATATAATTTGGATTAGATGAAAACGAATGAAATTTTGTAACAGTATGATCAGGTGGTATAAATAGGGAACATTTTTGTATGCCTTCTTTTAAAAGCTAAATGCATTAAACAAACTAAATTTTTCTTTTTTTTCCCTTCTTCGAATTTTGTCTGTTATTATTTGCTGCCTGTCTGATAGAATTTCTTTCAAATAAACTGCTGACTGGTCTCTCAGAAAATTTCCTCAATAATCCAAGTGGAAAAGTATTGAATTGAATGAAAGTTTAGTCAGTCTAAATTTAGAGCTAATAAAAAACTAAAAGTTCAAATAAAAGTGAAATTTATATTTTAATAGGTTATACTTTTCTTTTCAACATTAAGTTCTACATTACTATCATCATTGTGATGCATATTTATTATCGCAATAATTTCAAATCGATTATCAGTAATTTAGTTAGAATATCCAGTAATACAAAAAGATAACAATAAATTATTGTATATTATCAATCCCTTTTTATGTTAGCAATCCTTCGTGTTTTCTTAAAAGTCTTTTCACTAAGAAAGGTTTCGTATTTATATGCCGTAATATTTTTATTTTACGATATTTTTGAAATAAAATCAAATAATTTTAAGGCTTTTCACGAAAAAACATATAAAGCATAACCATATGAAACAAATTATTTCAAATGAAGATAATTTGAAATAATTTAAATTTTATGCAAAAATAAGATTAAAGCACTAATGGTTAGAATGGAGCGAGTAATTGATTACAATTATTAAATATTCAAATATTACGTCAATTAGTATTGTTGTTGAAGATGAATAGAACACTCTTTTTGCGAATTAGTCATGAAGAACATTTAGCTCAATTACATCTAAATGTTTCAATGAAATTTGGAGAATTTAATTTAGAATTGTAGTTTTTATAATCTTTCTATTAACAATAAATTGTTTAATTTTCTCTTGAATACCATAATATATAAATAACATATTCTTAATGTTTACAAATTTTTATTTACATTTCTCTTTTCTAAAGAATTGTTTATTATTGATAGTATTGATCTGACTACATGTTCATACGATTACAACAATAATAATTAGTAATAATAATAATAATAACAATAATAATAATAATAATAATAATAATAATAATAATAATAATAATAGTGATAATAATAATAATAATAATAGTAATAATAATAATAATAATAATAATAATAATAATAATAATAATAATAATAATAATAATAATAATAATAATAATAATAATAATAATAATAATAATAATA
>JABVXV010000463.1:0-38163 GCA_013365325.1 Dipetalonema caudispina | reverse complement strand
ATTATTATTATTATTATTATTATTATTATTATTATTATTATTATTATTATTATTATTATTATTATTATTATTATTATTATTATTATTATTATTATTATTATTATTATTATTATTATTTTTGTTATCATTATTTGCTGAATCAATTCAGATAAAGAAAAGAGATGAAAATTTTCATGAAATTCTTTCAAAAATGTCATTATACTTTATTCATTTTTGTCTCTGTTTATCTTTACTTTCATCATTTCTAACTCATCAGAATTATTGAATGATAATTATTATAACGCTAATCACTTGTCCTTTACCTTTACACCACTATACTTTTTTTCCCTTCCTCTTTTCTCTCCCTCTCTCTCTCTCTCTCTCTCTTTTATTCTTTGAATTTTTACTATCATTTCGTGAAATCTTTTCGTTCCAACGAATATATCAATTACGCAACAAATGCGCGAATTCTCATTCATTTCATGGAGAGAGAAAGAGAGAGGGAGAGGAAGAGAAAGAAAAAAAGAGAGAGAGAGGAAATTATTAGCATTATTTGCGAGAAAATAGCCAATGTTATTAAATCGTCCTTTCTCATCACAAATCATTCGAATAGTTAAATTTCCTTTGTTTTTCCTCTTCCTTCCTCTTCCTCTTCCTCTTCCTCTTCATACATCTCCCTTTTCTTTTCTTCTCTTTCCTTCTCCATTCATCCTTTTGAAATCCATAAAAAATGAAAATTTCCTATTGGATAACCGTAAAGAATGATATTGATTACACATATTTATGAATATTTAAATTCCAAAGTGAGTTGAAAAACGGATTTTTTAAAATATATTTCAGGATGGTTAAAATGATAGCAAATAGTTTCGTAATAATTGATAATGACAGCATTGATACATGATAAGGATCACAATTTCATGGCCTATGTAGTTTGGTTTATTAGTTGACAATCATTGTAAATGGTAGACTTAAGACAAGTTTTATGAATTTAACAATTAAACTGATTATAATAATATATTTGTAAGGTAAATAGATGATTTATAACTCATTGAAAGCACTGTATCAGTGCTTTCAATGAGTTATAATCATCTATTTACCTTTTGAACATACATAAATTCAACAAAAACCTATAAGCTACCGCTATTTCAGCAAAATAAGCTTAATGCAATTGATCTGTTATAAAAACCGCATGATCATAATGCTTCTGTTGATACCATCTATTTAGATAGGCTTGGCCTAGACAATGATGATCGTTTCTTAATTTGTTTATCCTTCCTCGTCTCAAAAGAAAAATGCCAATGATAACAAAAAATGATGCATATATATTATATTGTAATAATTTTTTAATTTATTATTGATATAATTATTCCATTATTCTTTATGATTATCATTATTTTTAATAATAAACAAAATAAATTATGCAATAATTCTCTTCCCAATAAATTGATTCGAAAATGATTTAGACAGTCAATACATCCGATCAGCCAATCAATTTAAAATAATTTTGTTATTCATAAAAAGAACAAAAAAAAAAAAAAGAAGGAGAAGAAATATAATTTAGAGATGGAAATTAAATAAATGAGCGATATTATTATTCCCTTTCTTTTTTTTTTTTTTTTTCGCTGTTGACAATATTTCACACATTTATAATTTCTGACTTCGATAAAATTTTCCATTAATTCATTTCTTCTAATTCAACAGATAATCTTTTCATATTTGTATTGAAAAATATAATACACATTAATTCATTCATTTCATATATATATGTGTATATAACTTAATTTTCATAAAATTATCCGAAAAATAATGCAAAAGGAAGATTTTCAACGAAGAAGAATGAAATGAATAAGATAGATGATATGTTACAGGATGAATTATCCATGTATCCATTTGTTTGCCTAAAAATGGGTAAGAATTGAGTGATGGCAGTTATGGAAAGATCGTATACTAATGTGGATAATATATCAATACAACAAATATCAATCATAAAGTGGACAAATGCGCTTTGGAAAATTCAAATTACATACTTTTCGTCATTTCATTCAAGAAATATTCGAATCCGATCCACTTCATCTCGCATTATTATCTCTGTTCATTTAAATTACATACCATTTCTACAACAAATTTACTATATACATACGTACAGACATATGCATACACATACACACACACACACACGCACACATACATATATATATACATATACACATAACTTAATGTATTATGAAATGTTGTAAATTCACTAATTTGATAATTACAATTTTCAAATCAGAAATTAAATATTTATGCAAAAATTTGTTTTTTTTTTTCCTTCAAAAGTAGTATCGGTGTGGTATACATTTGGAAAATTTGTAACTGAAAAATGTATATTTTAGCAAATAAAAATAACAATTGCTGTAAGCAAATTTTGCTCAATATAGATTTTCATCAAAAAATTATTTAAATGATTGGTGATGATAGTGATGACGGTAGTGATAGTGATAATGACGACAGTGATAATGATGATGATCATCATCATCTTTCTTATTTAATTGAATCAACTTTCAAAATTATTGCTAACATACGGTAATCATTAGTAGTGTAATTTCCTTAATGCATATAAATTATTTTTCATTTATATATATAACTTATCTTCCATTATTCCTCCCTTCTTATTTTTTTCTTCCTTTAAGTATATCGTTTTAATAATTATTATAAAGTATTACTTTTTGCAAAGTAAAAGGAAAAAGAAAGTACAATTTGAAAAAAAGTTTATTAAAAGAAAGTTAAAAATTTAAACGATCTTATTTGAATTATTTAATTAACAGTAAATTGTAAATTATTTTTTAGTAATTCAAATAACTAAAATAATCAACTGATATCAAGTTGATATCCTCTGATATCAACTTTATGAAGGAATATTAATGGTAGTAGTACTTGAACAGCTTACATCCTTTGGCTGATAAGAAGATTTTAGACAGTTCAAATTTGTATTAAATAAAGTTAATTTTTTTAAATGATAATACATTGCTATCAGTGTTTGCTTCATCCATATGTTTTATCACTATTATCACTGCTACTATTGCTTGCTAATAAGTTGAAATTGTGGCAAATTGCAAAAGAAAATAGACGACACTTTCAAGTGGTAGCATCGCAGAAAATTGGATTAAAGCAGATTGCTTTCAAATGCATTCCATTTATCTCAATTTAAAACCTTTTCTTTTCATTTTTCTATCTCTCTCTCCCTCTCTTTCTCTCTCCCTTTCTTTTGTCAAAGAAGAAATCTTTATACTGAAACCAATGTCATTTTATGTTTTCATTTTAGCCTTTTCCATCTTCTTAATTCACATGTCCTTCCATCTATCCATCCATTTACATTCCATTCTTCCTTCCATATACTCCAATTATGCCTCTTCCATTTTTATCGTTTCAATTTCATACCCCAAAATTTAATTCAATAACGGAATTTTGCAGCTCATCACCTCAAATGGGCTTTTATTCATTAAAGTATGTTTTCTGGGGATTTCCACTAAAATACTAAGAAAAAAGAAAGAAAGATAAACCATTTCATTTATCATTTATATGATAAAAATACATTATCAATAATATTACCAAATAACAATAACAACAATAACAATTGCAATAACAATAACAACAACATTAATAGCAATACTAATATCATTAATAATGCTAATTAGTATTAACTGTCATTGGCATGCGCACTGAAAATGGATGATAGTTTAGGTCAAGGTTTTTCATCAATTTCACCCTTCAACGACATGAAAATTTGAAGTATCTGTTTATTTTTTTCTTGTCAATAATTTTGTCTTAAAAATATGAAATCATTTGCAATATATTTAGTTATATTGCTTAGGGAGGAAAAAAAAGGGAATTAAAATTGATTATGGTCTTAACTTATATTATTTAAAAATTTTTTTATGGAAAACAATTTTTTTCATTTTTTTTTTTTTTTTTTGATTCCTGTATCTATTAAAAATATTCAACAATAACATTTCTAAAGAGTAATTCAATTTCATTTCAATTAAAAAAAAGCCGCACTACAATAAAGTGCAAATTACCGTAATTGGATATAAATAATTATGAATAGTCAAGGCGGTAAGACTTTCTCCTCAAAGGTAATAGGTTAAGTGATGAAAACCTACACATATATGTATGTATTATTGAAACTTATGATAATAAGTGGCTCCTTCTAAACCGCGAAACAATTCAAGAGAAAGTGTCAAATTGCGACATTTAGTATTATTAAGTACCACTTCTACCTATTTCATTATTTATATGGTACCGAAAATGGAAAAAGGCAGGTAAAATAACCATAATGATCTTTGAATTGTAACCTTTGAAGTACAATAATTACCCATAAATAAATTTCAAAAAATTATTTCTCATATATATATATATAAATATATATGAGAAAACTGGTTGCTAATTAATTATTCACAAATAATTAACCAATCAATATCTTAATATTCTTCAACACTAAAATTTTTTGCATGCTCCTCAAATGTAAAAATGTTATTTTTACAAACTGTCAACCAGAAAGTAATTCAATCAATTTCCGCTTAAATTAATTGATTGATTTAAATTTGAAAGAGTATGAAATTTTCATGCTTATTTTACAAATAAATTTATCAACAATGCTATAAACATATTCATTCTAGAATAAGATTTTTTTCTTAAATTTCATTTTTTTTTTTTTTTATCTTTTTTTTGTCATCAAAATTACCATTATTGTAATTGAATTAATTATATTTTTATTTCATTGACAGTATTAAATGTCCTAATAATGAAAAGGAATGAAAATGATGTAATGTTTACATTTGTCAATTGCATGCATACAATTGTAAGTTACATGCATGCATTCATTGTATATGCATTTTCATATGAAATAGCAATTAATAAAATTTATTTTGTTATGCATACTTATTTCAAAAAAAAAAAAAAAAAAAAAGTAATTTTTTTTTAATGTTAAGTGAAAAAAAAAAAAAAGTACAAAATAGTGCGAAAATGATGACAACATGCTATTATTAGTACTACTGTTAATGGGTTTATTTAATTCGCTTTCGCAAGCAATTTAGTTTTATCATTTTCCTCTTTCTTTCTTTCTCCCTCTCTCCCTCTTTCTCTTTCTCTCTCTCTCTTGTTAAATTATTATTCTAATCCATTCCATCTATTTTTTGAAAATCATTTCTTCCTCTTCATTCACAGACAAAAATTACATCAAATGGCCAAATATTCTCATTACCATACATATGAAAAAAGTAAGAAAAGGTTAAAAAAAAAATGCTTTTTCACATGGAAACAAAACAAAAATAGGCATAAATATGGGAGAAAATACGTAAAAATTTTCATTTTTATTGAATAGCACTCTTTCTGAGAAAATAAGAATTATTGGATATTATGAGAAATATAAGAAAAATATCAAAATATTATTGAGAATAATAATAATAATACCTGAAAAAGATTTCCATTTAATTTATCATTAATGAATGGAAATGTTTAGAAATTAATAAACATTTATTAACATATTCTCGTCATAATATCCCAAAATAGTACTATAGTTTACATTTGTATAGTTGAGAGTTTATTTTCGTCTTCGTTTATAATTTGCGAAATTTAGGACTGAATAAAATTTAAAAATACGAAATAGCAGCACAAAAGATATATGATGCTTAATTAGCACTCTCATTCAATTTTATCCTTCAGAAGAATATTTTTGAGGAAGTTATAAAAGTTTTCAAATTCCTTTAAAATTTGTTTCAAGTTATTTTGTAATAATTTGATACAAGGATACATAGATAATTGATTTTAATTAATATTATAAGGTATATCATAGGTTTTCCCTTAATTTTATAAATATTATTATTTCACTAAAATTCGCTAAAACATTCAATATCTTAAAGCCATTCTTGTTTTTCGGTGAATAAAGAAAAAAAATCTTAATGAGTTCAATTACGTAATAAGCTGTTAATATGGAAATATGTTGTTAAGCAAAAAAAAACTACTTAATATTAGCATATTTACTTTGTGTGATATTTTACTACTCTATACACTTATTACGTATGTTATGCTTAACGTATTACGTTAATAACTCATTTAAATCATATAATATACTTCCAGATTGAAATAATTTTGCGTCAAACGTGTGATGCATTATTATAATTATTGATGTAATGTTAATTTGATTAGCTGTGATTGAGAATGTTTTTGATATTTCTTTGAAACCAAAGACAAAATGATAATGTTAATTAAGGTAAAGGTGATGAAAATGTTCAGATAGAATATTTTAAATTGATCCAATCATTCTTGACATAAATCATCGTTGTAAATTGACCATCAAGGGATGTTCTAATAACTCTCAAATATTCATGAAGGACATTTTCAAAATTTCTGCGATCGCAATAAACCTTAGTATTATTGCTGTTATTATTATTATTTTCATCTGAATGAAGTAAAATGATTAAAATACATATAGGAAGGGGTAATTTGTGAAATCGCTCGACACATCTCAGCAATAATTGACAAAGTTTGAATGGATTGAAGAAGGTAGAAAAGTGAAATGGATGAGGTTGAAGTGAGAGATGTTCTGATAGATCGAAATTACGGTAATTGTTCGTTATTATATATTCTCCTTGCATACATATCGTTAAATATTTACCAATTATTATTATTACTATTATTAGTGTGATTATTATCATTTTTCGCAATTTTAAAACTCTCAGTAAAAAGCAATTATCAGTGATCAATGGTTTGATAATTATAATCCCATTATTAGAACAAATTCTATTGCTAGTGAATGTATATTAGTATGGCAGGTCGATTGATGAATGGGAAATATTCAAAATAATAAAAATGCAAACTGGGCAAATCAATCATATTATTATTGAAAAAGGATGAAAGGAAAGCAAAGGGATTGATGAAATTAATCACATTCTTATAATGTAAATAATTTGACATTTATGATTTAAATTTATTCATATAAATTTCTATCAAATAGTGCATCTTTTTTTTTTTTTTTGCTTAAGTTTAGAAATTTTTAAATTTCTTTTAGGATGATTGTAAAAATGTTACAAACAATAAGTGTAATAATTTACAAACAAAAAAATCATATTGCTATAGCTAATACAACTATGGAGGAAATGTTAGCAAATGAAAAATGTGATATGATACGAAAGAAATAAGGAGAAGAAAAATTGTTTAAAACTTTTGATATAAAATTTGTTGAAGATATCAATGTTTAAGGAATGATTTTTAATCAAACAATGTCTTTCTTATCTTTTAATTCATTCATTTATGTTAGTCAGAAATTTCCACTTCAATCATATCAACTGTACCCGTTTTTTATTAATGATTGTATTAGTACAAAAAAAGAAAAAAAAAATGAATTTTATAATAGTGAAACAGATTCTAACAATTCTTAGATTGCATGAGATGATTTTGATTGAAAAAGAATAGAGGAAATAACTAATTAAATGTTAGTGATAGTCATGAAGATCACAATAATTAAAATTGTTATCTTCCGTTGTCACCTTTCATTGATATGCTTGCATTTTGCTATTTTTACTTCCATAGGTAGTTTGGGATCTTAAAATTAGATGCATATTTAAGGATTATTTCAATCGATAAACGATTTAAAAGTAAAAAAGAAAGGATGAAGTATGAGAAAGTAATGAAAAAACGAAATGGAATAAAAAAAAGAAATGAATGAGGTAAGAAGTTGTGATGATAACAGAAATTACAATAATGACAAAGAGACATAGACGATTGTATAGCTCATTATTTAATTGTTTGAATAAATCGATTAGGAAAATTAAGGAATTATGCATGGTTTTATTTTTATATTGTTAACAATGATTGATCAACTTGGTTGATTAAATCCTAAGAAATTTACGATAAAAGAATGCGTCTGGAATTTGTTTTTTTTAGTTAAAAAACGACAATAATGAATTTAATTAATAAGGAGAGGATAATTGTTGTATTTCACATTCTCATTGCTAATTTTTTTTTTGCTATTTCATGCTGAATAACTCAGTGAGATTATCTATATTAATCGGAATTCATTTGAATGATTTTATTATTAAAGAATCAGAATTAGACCAAACTCGTATTGAAACTACTTTGGCAAATCTTATATGTTCATGTTTATTTATACATTTTTAACTTCTGGACCAAAAAAGTCAAACTCTTATTAAACTGAATTATGCAACCATTTGATTAAAAGACTCTTTCAAGTAGCCGATGTATGACCATGTTTAGCATTTTTTCTGGTGAAGTTTTTGGATTTGCATGATTCCATACTGCAAAGTCATTATGCTTAAGATAGCTTCTCAATCATTTCACTTTCCTCATTTCATCCTATCATTTATCAATCAACAATATAAATTCTCTACAATATTCAAACTTATCTAGTTGACTATCGAAACAAGAGATAACCCAAATGATCTGATGTATCAGTAAATTTTATGATTGAGCTATGGATATCTATCTCGCTTTTCCTACTTCAAAGCTATACACTCATAACTTACACTAAACAAGACTAACAATTACTTGCATAACTTAAAATTTCATCCACAGAAAAAAAGCAGTTATGCAACAATTTATTTGCATAGAAGTTTTTCCAGACAAAGAACGAAAATCAGTTAAGGATATAAACGAAGAGTTGATAGCTACACAGAGATCACATTAGCTGATTTTTATGAAGGCTTTTAATATTCACGTTCCTCCCTCGTTTCTCTCTCGCATCCACATGAGTTGTAGATAGAAATTTCAAATATTTTTAGAGACTTCGAAGAAGACACAATAAAAGTGAGGTTTAAAGCCCATATTAAACACTGAATTAACAATCAATGAAACGAAAACACTTCGAATATCAATATCAGTTAAGTGCATTAGGAAGCTGATGTCAGAATAAAACAATCAAGTTGAGAAGTTCCAAGTAAGTCAAGAACATAGTGTTGTATATCTTAGAATGGCCAAGGCCTTTCAACACAGGAATCACGTTGGGAGATCGAATTTCGAGTAATTCTGAAGGGAAATCAGACAATCAATAAGGCAGAGATCAATAAACAAGAGATTTCAAGCATAATTTAATGATGCTTTCAATTTATGTCTCCTCTGATATAATGTAAAAAGAAGGTCACGAGCGGCTACTGGGACGCAGGCGTAATTGATGCCATCAAAGTGAAACCTAAAATTATTCATAAATTCGACTTTCAACTCCTGTTTCTATGATTTTAAAAATTTCTTTTCCCAAAATTGATATAAACAAAAAATCGAATAACGCTGATAAGATATACTGCAAAAAAACTACCTACACTTGTAATATAATTGTGCAAAGTGTTAAATGAAAGACACTGGGCAGTATTTCCTATTTTATAATAATCTTCAAATTTATCAAATGATAACCTCTCTTCATGATCATCTTTTTTAAAAATAAAGACTTTTGAATCGTTGGAGGATACTCGCAATTCGAGCGCATTTTTTGGATCATTTAAAATGATTCGCGTTGGGATTTGTAAGCCCTAAATGGAATGAAACATTAAATATTCTTCTCCTCAAAAAATTCATTTTCTGTATGAATAGTTTGACCAATCTTCCGGTACAGTTAAAATTATGCTTCATAAGAACTGATTGATATCGTAATAAACATACATTTTTGTTAAACTGACCGCGCAAGATGTACTCCCCGTCAGCAAGCATTCGAGGTCGATGACGAGGCTAAATATTAAATATATGCGTAGATTTGAAAAAAAGAAAAATCTTTCAAAGAAAAATCTCAATAAAAAAATAAGTAAATAAATAAAGTAAAATAAAATGTCGATGAAAATGGAAAGACGTACCAACTTCAGATTTTCGGGAGATGAGCAACTTGCTTCTCTAGTTTTCCGAATAATTTCGACATCATTATTTGAATTCTAAAACAGGCTGCAGAAATTTAAGAAACATGAATCCAAACCTGCATAAACTTTCGACGACGTAAATGAATCAGAAAAAACTAACCAGTCATGGAAGATCTCTATCACCTCCAAATCTTTAAAAACTGTTATGCCAGGAAAGTTTTTTCCCCGGTACTATATATTAGGAATATCTTGAAAAACTATGCATGAACATTACTAATATTTTTTATAAATGCTATAGTAAAAATATCATGCAAGATGAAGAAAATAAAAAAATAATTCAAAAAGAAATTGTATTAAAAAGTTAATTTATCCTAGATACCCATGAAATATTGCGGATGCGAAGTGGTGCACGAGATTGTCTCGGTATGTAATCCGTGGACTGACAGTTTTTGCCCGGTAATCGCTGAGTGGGAGCGCTGAATCTTTCCGAGATCATGTGATTCGTTTGTTGCTCTACCAAATTTTTTTCGTTTGGTGTTTCAATCACCTCGTTCATAATGCACTGACTGAAATGAACTTTTAACCAAAATGAGAATTTCATTCAAAGGGCAGGAGAAAAAAAAAAACAAGCAAACCTGCTGTTTGAGAAGTGAAATGGAAATGATTTAATAGTCTCGAACGGTGCACCCTCCAAGAATGTCTCCATTAAAAGCACATCCTTATGAGCACATTCGAACATGCACCTTTCTTCTGCAATCAAAGAACAAATTTTAACTTCTATGACATGCATAAGTTTAATGTTCTAAGCTTCTTTTGATAGGTGACGCACTCGTCGATACACAGAAAACACTGCCACTATGTACAACATACATCGTAACGTTTTAGAATATAAGCTTGCAATTCAGGTTTTATTATTCCTCATTAAACAAAACTATGTCTACTAGAAATGATTGCAGATCGATTGGGAAATATCCTCTGAACATGGAGGTCTGAAATAGCCTCGTTGAAAATGGGTTACCATCTCGATTACATTAATAGCAACTTGAGAACCTGGCGATTTCAAAGATTTAAATAAAGGAATATATAAATTCCCTCTGTTTAGTAAAAAATCTCACCATTTGACAAAGATGCGGGAACCTTATTATTTGTTGTAACAACAATCGAGTCCGCGCTTTTTTTCAATATAGCTAACCGTCCTGCAAAAAACGAATCTTAAAAATTCGATATTCTATTTTAAATCTACTAGGAAATTTTCGACAAACAGAAGAAAGAAAAACTCCTTTATCTGCCAAAGTTCGGATTGTACGACTTCTCGATAAGTCTCACCCAAAATGGACCTCCGGATAGCAATATCCAACTTACAATAACATCCTTATAAGTTGGATTTTGCTATTCGGAGATCCATTTTAATAATTCTTAAAGTGAAATCTGAAATCCTTTTCTGAATAAATGTATAAGCCTTCAAGATCCATTTTAACTAAGAGTTGCTAGAAGTGATCCAAATATTGAGATCAGTCTTGCATCTTTTCATCTATTTATGCATGTAAAGAAGTGTATAAATACAGAGCAATCTTGCAAGGAATATTGTCGATACCGCAGAATTTGAAAGCCCTATTAATCCTACTTGAAGAAGAAATATGTCTCAAAGATATACCATCTTGAAATTTCACTCGAAAATCGCCATTTTCCATCAGGCGGGCAGTGCTATCACACGATGGCTTGAAGATAATCTTGACGACACGTGCCCCTACTGCACTGACCTCATCTAGAATCTTCCTATACAATGCCAGAGCAATTTCATCCACTTTATCGGTCGTGTGCTGCAGTTGTTTCAAACTGCAAATGAAAACTGGAAAATCGAATAGCACGGCAAAAGAGATACACATTATATTTACGCATGTGAGCATGTGTATCACAGTATGATCAGAAAATCAATTTTAATCGGGTAGCAATGAAGTTTTTATTATACCTGTAATAATGACGATGAATTTTAGTATCAGCAGGAAGAGATGGTATTTCCTTGTTTGCGCCAGGAAAAGCATATTTATCTGGTTGGTGAAAAACCGAGAAATTCTGTGCTCCATTTGTTGTTTTCTTCACTGTGGCAATCCATTTTACCAACATATCATCATTTATCGAGCTATTTCGATTGACGGATTGGCTTCGATCGCGAATGGTCGCTTCGTAAATGACTGTTCCATTTTTTTGAAGTGTGAACTGCAATGATTATACATATAAGAAGACCAATTGAATAACTTATATTATTAAAAAAATTAGAATTTGAAACTTAATGTGTCACGAAAATTATTCGTATTTCAGCAGGATGTTCTCGATATCATAGAAACGTGATCGGAAGCTGGTCAGGCTCTATCAGACGCGTTTCTACTGAGCCATGGACATAATGACTATTTTCTCTTCCATGGATACTACTCGATGGCTCATACTGTGTCCTTCTCGCTTGTGAGATAATATTTTCTAATAACCAACCATGCAAATGCAAAACTAACAGTAATAACAAATAATAAATACATCATCCATAACAATGAAAAAATTCCGTCCTATGAGCATGAAAAATGTCCGATTAATGCAAATAAATTATAGACATTACGCAAAACATACGAACATAGAAGGCAATATTCCGTAACACTAGAAGGAATCATTTTTAATTTACCCTTCCAGCTTTTCGCACAGTCTCAGAAGGTGCCAAGCGTGATACATCAATTGGCCATATAAGTGCAGCAGTTGCTTTATTTGAGTGGTCACCAAGACTTCCCTTTATTTGTTTCAGATTGGTACTAACTGACGCAGTAAGCATAGGTCTTCGTTCTGCACGTGATGACTGTCGCATACCATTGGATTCGTATACGTCGATCTCTCTGCAATTGATATAAAAAAAAAGTTTCCGCAGAAATTTAAATATGGAAATTTTAAAAAACAACAAATACACTAAACATGTATGGAGAGGTTCGGAAAAACGTACATAAGGAACTAACGGTTCATAGCACTTCATAGAATCATTGAATTTTCATTTCTTACCTTCCAAACTTCCTTTCCAATGACTGTCGCTTGCCACATCGGGCACACTGATTCTCGAAATAAATACTATGCCGGCAACCAGTGGATTCATTACGACAGTAATCCAAAGATGGTCGTCGACGATACTTAAAAAGTTTTTTGGAGATTAAATTATGTTAATCATCAATAGTGATAAAAATAAAATATGATTTGGAGAAAAAAATAACAGAGTTCGTAACTAGCATAATAACAAAAAAAAAAAAAAAAAAATAACGAACAGGATGAGTACTTTCGCCACTTTCAAATGCAGAATCTTTAGTTATGCGTTTATAACCACTAGCCGTTGGTCTCGATGAATGTGCTCGAACAATTACCGGTGAAATACGCTGAAAGTAATGCAAAAAGTTTCTAAATTTTTGCTACTGGTATCTTATCCGTTATAAGCAAGGAAGAAATAACTTCTGGTATCTGGATAGTGAGATGTTAGCCGAATGTTCTCAATCATTTATCAAACGATTTTGCTAAAAAAAATTGAGAAAACTGTTGCTAAAATCACACAAGTATTGATGGCAGCTTACTCCAGTCTGAGAGTCATGATAAATGACTCTTTCTCTTGATGCTTCTCGAGATCGACTTATCGGAAGACTAAGTCCATCAACTTTTCTCATGAAGTCACTCATTGATATGTCTTAAAAGAAATGAATTATGTATTTCTTGATTGAGTCAAATGCGTAGAAATGAAAATAACGTAAAAATGACTATGTGGAAGCGAAAATGAGATGAACGGTCATGGATATTATTTACCCAACCTGAACATTACTTGATACTAGCTATGGAAATCAAGGTATACCGTAATTCTCAGAAAAAAAAACTACCTCCAAGAGAAATACGTCTTTCTTCAATCGGATCCATCATACTTTGAATGAGAGTAGCACCCTCCAGTGAGATTGTCTCCTTGAAAGGATTCACTTCGCGATCTCGCGGTGGATCATTTCCAGTTAGCATTAGATATAATATTCCACCCAAAGAGTAAACGTCTGCTTTTTGATTATAATGCCGATTATACACCTGCCTGTAGTCTTATGAAAAATAAATACCATTCTTTCTAGGCAATGGATCCAGGCTTCAAGATCCGGTAGGATCTAATATTAGCGGTTTTCATCTTATTTTAAGCATTCTTAATATATTAGTGTTAACGCGAATATCAGTATTGTAAGGAAATCTCTACCTTTCATTTAAAAGGCAACGTCTCGATTAGTTTACAGATTCCTTAACTACTAAACTTACTTCATAAATTGGAAAACTTGAGGACTAACAAACCGGTCTATAGGCAACATATTAAATAATCGTATTCACTTACGGTGCGATATATCCGGGAGTTCCAAGCATTGTCCTAGCGACATCACCTTTCCGGAATTTTGTCGCAAGTCCAAAGTCAGCAAGTTTCTATAACTTTTACAGTATTAAGTAATCAAAAAAGCAGCAGCTAAAAGATGAATATGACAGAAAGGCAGATGATCTAATGAAATGATCCGAACTCACTAAGACTGTACCCATCCGATATTTCAAAAAGATTTTCAGCCACTGCTATAGAGCAAATACGACAAACACAAAATTTTAGTCTCCAAAACTTACGATAAATAATTTATCTTCTCTGATCGACGAAATCAGAACGTTTCCAGCAGAGATATCACGATGTATCATATTGCGCTCATGTATATGCTTCACTGCACTTACTAACTGACGAAGAATGTATGCCGCTGTATAAATGTTATATTAAAAGACATAATGTAAACATAAGGTCCTTAAAGATAATAATTTCATTATCGAACAGAAAATTACAATGAGACATAAACAATGATCTGTTAGAATTGGTTCTACGATGCTTGTTAATACTTTTCAGGTTTGTATGAAATCTATGATTAAACTACATTGTCTTAACATTTCGAAATAAAAAAGCAGAAAACGGTACCGGAAAAATCAGACAATCTTCCATTTTGCTTAACGTAATCACGCAGTGATCGATGTTTGCAGTACTCCATTATGATATATTGCGCACCATCTTCTTGGAACTGATCATAAAACTTTACGATATTATCATGGATAAGTCTGGATAAAGCTTCTAACTCTAATTCGACTCGAAATGTTGTTGCTTTGGTGATATCAATCTGAAATACTCTCGATATAATGAGGAGATAGTTATAACACTACACATTTTAAGTGAAGTTGGGATAATTTTCTTGCCTTTTTAATTGCGACATTTTTCCCACTCCATTCTTTTCCTTTGGCAATACATCGAGCACGATAAACGACTCCAAATCCACCTCGTCCGATTTCTTCTAGATCGTCGTATTCCTAAAATATATGACATATGAATATATGAAAATATCTTCCTTACAAACTATTTTCAGATTTGAAAACATGATGGTATGCAGCATATCTTTTGGTATCTAAAGTTATGTTATGAGGTATTTATAAAATGAGGTCATTAAGGGAGATAACACTAAAAACCACAGCTCATTCAGAAGATCAAAATTGTAACCATGGCATTAACACAATATAAAAAGTCAGAAAGCATACACGTTGCAGACGATTCATTGTAGTGATTCAATTGCAGCACATGATATCCTGAAAGAGATCTACATCATTTATAAACAAGCTAAGATTTACATCTAATCATAACACAGATTTTACGGTATTGTTGTTAGAATAGTGGTGTAAGATATACATCGATGGTTATAAAGAATAAATAAGAGTTTGTTGGAACACTAGTTTGTTTCCCTTTAAGAGTATAATTTATTTAAACAATAAAAATTAAAATCTTACCACTTAAATAAAACTCGCTGAATAAATCTCTAACAATTCAACCGCTCTGCAAAAATTTTTCATACTTTCTAAATCATTATTATATTCAAGAAATTTCATTCGTCTCTGTCGTCTCTTCAGCAATAATTCATTTTCCTACTTTCAAACATTGCTTCAACAATATTATATTATTCTTTTTGTAATTTTCTTACCCTCTAACAATACAATACTATCTCACCGTAACCTATAACCTTTACAATGTCCCAAACAAAAGAATGAATAAAAGAGGCGCCTCTTTGGCATTTTGAAATTTTAATTTAACACCTCCGTATGCAAATATACATCCCAAATTCTAATTGTATATAAATGAAATTGGAAAAACTTTTATTTTCGAGAAACTTTCAAATAAAATTTTTATATTTTCAAAAAATTTGAAACAATATTTCGAATAAACATTCCAATATTATCAATAATCAATTTATCCTATGAAAAGATACTTCCTCAAATGATATCATTGATCACATTTCGAATTAAATAATCGATAAGAAATTGATGAAATTTGATAAATTAAGCATAATGTGCTCAACAAATATTGCCACTTTATGTTAATTTAATGAAGGTAACTCATTTGTAATTACATTTTAAAAAATCCACCATAAATAGAAACGTTATCGAACGAACAATGTTTATGATATTTTTGAAGTTATTAATTTAAAAGGATGAAATAACGAAGTCATTAAAAACTTCGATGAATTTTAATGGGTTCATTCAACGGGATGATTTAATGTTTCTCATTTGTATTGCAATCTATTTAATAAAGCGTAGGTTCAAAATTCTTCAACAAACAAAATTGAACTATTCGTTTTTCATTCTTTTAAGCTATATGTTTGTCTTTCTGTTGTTATAAAATTTTGATGAATTCAAAATTTTTTTTTTTTTAAAAAAAAGGATAATTCTTACTAAGGAAATCATTGGGTTTAGATTTTTATATAAACTTTAAACATACCTTAAAAATGAAGAAATATTTTTATTGCAACATTTTTTTTTATTTAAAAATATTTCTTTTTTTGAATGTTAAAATTTTCCTTTGTTGAAATTTTCCTCATAAAACATAAGATTTACACAACAAATAATTGTAGATATTATTTTTAAATGAAATCAAAACAGTCCTATTAGTTTTGTCCGCCGCAGGATTCGAACCTGCGCCCACCGAAGTAGATTGCGACCTGAACGCAACGCCTTAGACCGCTCGGCCAGACGGACGTTCCTATGTAAATCCTTCTAGTTTTTAGTAAAATTTATGAAATTTCTCGTTGTTTTTCCAAATTTACAATGCTTTCATGATATATATTACTGCAAAAATATTCTAAAACTATTCTTCGACTTAAAATATTACTGAAATTAAAATTTTTTATGATTCAAGAATTATTTCATTTCTTTTTTCTGCTATTGGTTTTCCTGTTAATATGAATTTCAAACGAATGGCCAATAATTTAATTGACAAAATTATATTAATATTTACAGAATATATTTGAAATTCAAATGAAACATATCATACATAGCACATTTTAAAAATAATATACAAATATTTACGTAAATGGAAATTAATAGAAAGATCATAATTAGATGATATAAATGTATGAATTAATATTGTAAAATATAATATATAGTATTAATATTATTTGTAATGAATAATGCTAGTACGAATAATACTTTATATATGTTTGTTTTGATATTATTATACCGTTAATTTCAGTAAATACGTAAATGATAAATGAAATTTGAATATTTGAAAGAATTGCTTATTTGTATATCATAGCTTAAATGTAACACAAAATATGCATATACATTTCTTTTTTAATATATAAAATGATCATATAGTATTGTAGTATTACAACAATCACAAATGTTAATAAACAATAAGAATTACAAATATGCAATAAATATTCTATATTCAAATTTTTCCAATTAATACTCAAATTCGTTCTATATTGTTGTCTTCAGCAAGTGCAGCATTTAAGCATTTTTGAGAGCAGTATCGTCGTTGTCGATGGCTATTAAATTGACCAATTTGTTGTTCTAACATACCACAATAAAAACATAAAGAATATCCAAATCGTTGCTTATCTTTAATAAAACGATCACCAAAGATTACCACTGATCCTTTTGGACGCCATACATTAATAATATGCCGATCAAAATCAGTCATTACCCATGTTCGATTTCCTACAAATAAACAAATTATCTTTTGATTGATTTTTTTTAAGTTAAAAAAAGATTGGAATTTTTTCTACGAGAAAAAATTTTACAGATTGGAAATTTTAAAAATAAATTTTGTCTTTTTTTTTCTGAAGCTTATTTCGACATAATTTTGAGGTAATTACTTTATCATTCATGCTATCAAAATTGTCTAATTTACTAGCTTAGTTTATTTCTAGTGATAAATTGGCCACATGATATATATTGGTAGATCCTAAAAGCTTTATGATGTCAATCAATAAATTATTTCATTAAATTAAGCAGCTTACTTAGGTTACTTCTTCCTGGTTGAAAGTATTAGTAGGTTTTTTTTTTTTAAGTAGGTCAAAAAATAACACTATCCTTTCAAAAGATTGTCCAGTAACTTACCAAGCGTGCATGAAAATGAATCAAATAGACCTGGCATTAACCTAACTTAAATTGCAATCAAAGTTTCCTTCCTTTTTCTTCCATTCCTTCACCTTTTTAAAAATCTAATGCCATTTGGAGGAAAGAATTTATTAAATTTCTGCCCACGCTCTATTAAATTGTTCAAAATTGAAATGTTTACTAAACTAATATTACATCTGTTTAATTATTTTCAGCAAAAGCATTATTAGATGTGGAATGGCCCAAAATGTTGCCGATGACAAAATGTGACAATTTTATCAAAATAAATTATTATTGAATCCATTAAATGATAGATTTAAATATTTATGATAAATTGAACTATATTTGAATTGATTTTTCAGGTCATAATGAAATAAACACATTTGATGATGCTGTGTTTAAAGATCAGAAGAATTATAAATAAAATTGGGTCAATGGTTCTTTTTTTAAAATTGATTTCGACAAAAGACTATAAATAAGATTAGGTTAAAAGCCTTTCAATTTCAACGGAAACACTATTAAATGTAACAATGAATGACCAAAAGGATTGTCAACGATAAGATACGATCATTTTAATGAATATCATTGGCAAAAAGTTATCAAACGAAAAAAAAAAAATGCTATGTCCTTGATAAAATGAAGGGAAAAAAATCGATGAATACCTTAGAATGAAAATTAAATTAAAATTAAATAGCTCATCAAATTTAATTAACATACTATTGAAATATTCTTAATGTTGTATGTAATAGGCATAATTATTATAATACAATATAATGAGGCAATATTTGAGTTTATAATTAATCCATATTTAATTACATGTTCAATTTTCATACTTATCCTTCTTATCCCAGTTGAAAATAATTTCATCTATTATTTATTAGATGAAAAAATCACAAATGGCGCATGTAGTAATGTGCATCATTTCAAAATTTTTTAAAAAATTTAAAAAAAATCTGATTATTATCCAAACGTTTTTACGGTGTTACTGATGAATAATGTTTTCGCAGTAATTTATTTAGTGTGAGATAAATAGCTATACATAACTTTAAGGAAGATTCATATTTGCATATATTACAGTAAACTTGTAGAAAGTTTATAAACCTTTAAAAAAATGTTGAAACAGGACGACACGATCATCAGGTTGCCATTCCGGATCCTCTTGAAATCGGATACCTTTACGTTTTTTTGCTGAAAACTTCCATCTTTGTTGTAGTATAGAGAATGTATGCATAAATGTAATATGAGCAATAATTTGAGCATTTGTGATGCGATATGTTGCTGTATTCGGTTCGCCGTATATCCTGAAAAAATTATTAAACAGATAAATAGATATTTGAAATATAATTAAAATTTAAGAAAGGAAAAAAGCAAAAATTTTAAATTCGGTAAATTTCTGAATATCTAAGAATAGAAGAATAAAGAAATAATAACCTGATAAAATAATCGCTACTTTTAGGATTTGTGAATGGATTACGTTTCGATAAGCCGTTGTCGAGATCGTTAAGAATTGCAATTACATCCGGATAATTAACAATAAATTCTAGATCAGTTAGAAACTAAAAATCCATATTTGAGGGAAAAATTATTTATGTACATTTCTTAGCGATTAATTATTTTAAATATTTTTAGCGATTAATTATTTGAAATTATTGATTTTTCTCACTGATCTATTCGTTGAAATTCTCGATCAACCTATAATTCGGCAATATTTTTATTCTTTTTCCCTGTCTTCAGAATTTCATTACAAAATCTAACTACTCCTTTTTATTTTTACATTTCAATGGTTCGCTTACAAAAAAAATTTCGGGATAAATTCATTTGTATGTTTTGCTTATGAATAGAGTGTAGCATATAATTAAGTAAAAATGGTTTTCCTATCCTTTCTGAAAATTTTCTCAACCATAACTTATAACTTTTTTTAATTTTTCACATTCACTCAGAATCCATGATCTTTAATAATTACTATTTTTTGGCAATCGCTTTTTAAAAGTATTCCAATAATCAGTTAATATATATCTCAATACTCTTGTACTATCAATTTATTTTTCTTCTGAAATTAAATCGAAAATTTGTAAATTTCAACAGCAATTTCATTTTATAACAAAAAATTATTTCCTTCCTAATAACATTAGAAAATATAATATTTACAGAAATTATTTTCCTGGAAAAGAAAAAAAAAATAAGAATATCATGAAGAAGTGATATTCTGCAAATTCATTTACGACGAATATTTAATAAATTCGATTATTTTGTGAATAAAATAACCCTTTTCTTTTTCAATTTCGATATCAATATTTTCTTTTTTAGAGTAAAAGAAAATGTTGATGATAAGATCAAATGATGGAATATGTAAATAAGATTGAGAAGAGAGTAGAAAATGATGCTTAGTCATTGCTGTAAATTTTTTTTTTCTTAATTTTGAAAAATAATGTTAAGATATCAAAGAAAGATTTAATTAATGATGATTTAAATCAGAATCATTCTGGTGCTTTTTAAAATAAAAATTTCCACTTATACATTTGCTCATAATTCTTCATATTATCATCAATCGATGTGAATTATAATTGGATTGACGATTTAATTGAACAAACTTCTATACAAGAATTTTGGTTTGTTGTAGTTGAAACCAATTAAGTTCAGTTTAATTAAAGTTTTCTATAGTTAAATCCAAAAGGAATTTTAATACAATTATCCTTATTTTATATCAATTATATTTATTCGATATATTTTCAGTTCGTTAATTAAAAGAAAACTATTAGTATGTTACTCAGTAAATAGATTGATTATCAATGATTTAACGGTATGTAATATGGCAAAGAGTGGATCAAAGGTTAAAATTCGAGATTTTGATGGCTTTACATCTTTTAAATTTTATCTTTTTAATGATAACCTCTATTTGTTATTACTGATAAAAATAATAGAAGTGTTTCAAAAAATCCAATCACAATGTATCAGAATGTAAAATGAGCTTGATTAATTTTAATGATCAAATAAAGATAGATAGATAGATTGATTGATGATTCATATGATTTACAACAACTTATATACCCTTTTTTTTTCCATTTCCTTTTTTACTTTCTTTTCCTCTTTCATATCATTTCAATTTCACCAACTATAAGTTAACCATTCTGTCTTCCAATTTTTTTTTCAGAAAAAACTGTCTTTAATCCTTCTTAACATTTCTAATTGATGTTTAATTTATTTCAATTTTTCTTCATCAGTGTACTTCGTTCATCATCAATTTCATTTTGAGTTCTTTTTTTTTTCTTTTTTTTTTGCTGCTTCTTATAAACAATATTTTGATCTTTTCGATTTTTTCTTCATTTCTTTGACTTGCAGAAGAAAGGGAAGTCATTCAAAATTTTTAAATTGACAGGTTTTCCTGGAACAAAGATTGCTTGGAAAAAAATTTCTAAAAATTTATTTTTTCTTTTCTTTTTTTATTATTTATGAGAAAGTTGCTACAAACCTGCTGTATAGCATTAGTTACGGTTGATTCGACAAGATTACGATGAATAATAATAAATGCATCATCAGCAAGAAATAGCTTCTCATCGTCATTCTTAATATAATTTGCAACGTAACCACGTACGGAGATGATAAGTCGAGACCACCAAATTTTCGCTAATTGATTACGCATCTAAAATTGAATCCTTCGATTTCATATCAAAAGAAATTCCTTTCTTTTTATTAGGTTGAAATTGGCTTTTTTCTCTTTGAAGATAATTTAAATGATGTAAAATTGACAAATACATACTAGAAATTAATTATGAAAAATTTGAAGGAATATTTTTGTTCATCAATATGATGAAAAAGAATAATTGCCTGATATCAAATATTTTTTTTGGATCAAAGGTAGATATTTCGATTTATACCTGTTCGAATTCATCCGGTAAAAATTGTGCAACCGGTAATTCAGGCAATACCAATTGCTTATTCTTTGGAAACAATTCCAAATCTTCCATTGAAATAGGTAATAGCATAGCTATTATAGCAAATTACAATTAATGATATCGATAATTGTCGTTATTTCTTCACTTAATAATAGCTATACCAAAAATTGTTTTAAATTAAAAAGAAAAAAAATGAACAACAAACTACGTTTCACGATGAAATTATTTGAATAACTTAGATAAAATGATAATAAAGAGTGTTAAAAGAAATGAGTTTAACTTGAAGATATCAAAAATAAAGTGAAATTTCAATCAGTATCATCAGTTACGAAATTATACCGAATTCTTGGCAATCATCAATGTGCCTCAATGATGATGACAATTTATTGACAAAGCGGAACCGTCTCCAACCGGGTCATCACAGCAAATGCATACCACCAAAAAGACAAATAGACACATACACACACACACACACATACACACACACATACAGACACACAGACACAGACATTAAATTTCCTGAAAATCCAGCCATAATGATTCATCATTGTGATTCGATGTAATCAGTGATAGTACGCCATTTTATTCGATGACTTTTTCTTTCAATGAATAAATCTGTTAAGTGTATATAAGCTATATAATAATAGTAATGATTATCATTAACGATAAGAATAATGATTATTTATTATGATTAATGAATGATATAGCGATTAAGTTTGTATACTATAATGTAGCATAAATTGTGTATTATATGATTAATTCTGTTCATACAAAACTTTTGAAATGAAATATAGCAATAAAATGTTTTATAATGCTTAACAACATTAAGCATAAATATTATTTTGTTTCTATTATCTCATAATTGAAGGATTAATTATTTTTAAAAGCAAATACAATTAATTACAATCGTATTAAACTTTCCAATATCCAACTTCATTTATTCAATTCTTTCAGGATATCAGCAAAGAATGATATATTTTGTACGTTTGACGTAATTGCAAATGAAAAAAAAAAAAAAAAACTGCTAAAATGCTTCAATCCAGTTGAATAAGTTTTATCTCAAAAAATATTTTTGCTGTAGAGGTGAAGAAGCAAACATGAAAAAATGACGATGAACTGTCAATGTATTATTGATGAGAAAAATATGAAAGGAATACATTTGATCGAATTTCGAATTAAATTTAATTTGGCAGATAAAAGTATTAACCGATCACAAATATTTCATCAAATATATCGGTATTTCACTTCATTCTTTCCTTTCCTGTCTCCTACTACTGCAGTAAACTTTTTACCCTATTGGAAATCAATCATTAGCATTCTAATACACAAACATCAATAACTGAATACCCAAGTCATTTTTTATTCGCTTGCAAATGCATTACAATTGCAGTCCAAAACCATAGAATGCAAAGCTGCATTCTATGAAACAGACACTCATACATTAAAGTAAAAAAAAAGAAGACCAATTTCTAAATTAAGACCTAAAAACTAGTCTTTTCTTTTTCCTTTTTAATGAAATTAGGAGCTCGAAACTCGATTCTAAAACTTCTTTATTGCAATTTAATGAACTTAAATGAAATGAGCACTAAAGCGTAGTCCTACTGTACAATGATTCCATCATCAAATATCATAAAAATATAGCTTAGAAATATTGTCTGAATAGAAGTAATACAAAAAATATATCTTTGGAATCATTAAGAGCCTGCATACAAATGTCATATCTGAATACAATTTTCAAATTTCACTTTAAATTACGCACTGTCGGCTGTAGGGTACAACTTCTCAATGTAAAACACTCACAACGCTTTTGGTTTTCATGTAAAAAAGGCAGAATCATCCACCGACAGTACGTTGCTAATGCTAAAAAATTTGAAAAACTACCCCTAAGGCACATATCTGATCCGGATTTTGATTGAGCTATCGTATTATTAGCTTTCCTTGTTTATCACAATGTTATATAGAATTTCTGATAATTTGGAATAGAAATGCTAAATATTCAACCCCTTAAGCAGTATTAACTAAAAAATATGTCTTTCATTACATCACTGAATCACAGTTTAGCAGTAAATACATTTTGAGATCCGCTAATTATAATAAGAACATTAATCCTTAAGATGCTACCATGAATTAGTGTTGAAAATCCAAGATGACTGATCAAGATAATTGTCTCACTAACACATATTGGTGCTTATTTTAAAACGAAAATACAATATAGTATTAAAAAGCGTATCATATTTAAAAAGGTAAAAAACATCACATTACATAAGTTAATAAAAAAAGCAATATTTAAAACGTATTTGTCCAATACGATTGGTAAAAAGGAAGAACATTCAATCAACAATGATAACTGAAAGATACACGTAAATCACTTCAATGATAAATTACATTTCTGGGAAATATTAAGAGAGGGTAGAACGATGGAAAAGTACTTTTTCTCAGAAACTAGTAATGGAACTGGATTTATAAAGGTTTAAAACGAATGAACATTTAAGCAGGAAGTAATTAACAGCATCCAAGCAAAGACGAAGATATAAAAAGACGAATCTTATTTAGATTTCACGTTACTATTAACAGGATGAAATACTTTTACGAACCCACTAAACAAGATTTTCCGAGTCCCTTTACCCCGATATTGAGGACTTTGTTTCATGCATTTTCAAAAGCATCAAAGAACAATTAGAACATAACTAAGCAATAAAATGAATGTAAAATTTATCACAGTCAGTGTTTTTTTGATATAATTTTATGATTTAAATAAAATTAAAAATAGTTGAAAAAATATTTGGAAACAATCTTCTGCGAATTCACTCAGACATGGACAATTGCTGCACAGACGAAGTAAGCTGCTAAATACAACGGAAGTCCGAAAACTTTCTCACATGCCTTATAAAAAAAATAACTAAAGGAATTTATTGAGATTTATCTGTCAAAAAATGTATTTATCATTTACGAATTTAGAGATTGTATTCCGAAAATTCTTTATCCTTCCTTTTTATCCAATTTAACAAGCAAAATAATAAAAAAAGGAAATTTTGAGGTTAAGAAGTACGACCAGAAAAACCATTGTCTACCAGGATCTGACGCGCCAAGTTACAAATATGTCGAAACCGATCCGGTCCAAGATGTATACCCCCATACCAGCGAGTAATGATCACCAGTACGTTTTTTGCTTTCATCAATTCCAACAAATTCAATAATTTTGCACCTGCACCGATCTCACCATCATCCTGAAATCATACTCGAGCTCCTAGGACGATAAAGAAAACGGCAAATAGAAAATTTGTCAAAAATAGCGGGACCTGTGCTCAAGTCTGCTGCACATTTTTCAGATCCACTCGCTCCACTATCTAATCCATTTTTGTGATGGACACCAAAAAGAACTCAAAATGGTTGGAATCAAACACGAAAAAAAGACTAAATTAGAAAGCTTACTTCACAGTCGTGCTGTTTTATCAAGCGACCGTTTACATTTTCTTCAGTTAACCATGCATACATATTGTGTGTTGCTCTTGAAATTTTGTTGTTTTCTTTCAACTTATTCAGCACAAGGGTTACCTGTAGAATGCAAAGCTTAGGAAGCAAGCTGAAAAATGCTTAAAAACAACCAGGCATATAATATAACCACCGATGAAATAAAATGCATGAAAATATATGGGTAATCCGGAAAGTGGAAAATATGTCTTAAAAAAAGTAAAAAATTTACTTCATTCTTGGAAAATACTTGGGCAACATGCGCTTGAAATGTGCTTTTCCGATCCACCAGCGAATTGCCACTGATTATAGTTGGACACGGCTGCGATGATGGCGATAAAACATTCGTACTTATGGATGGAGATTCATCTTCATCCATTGATTCTTCCTTGAAACTACTATCAACATCGGCTAAATAATCATTCAGATATGTAATCCACTCGTACAAAACCGGCTGCCCAACATTCCTTGCATAAATTTCATTCATCGAATTTTTGACCTCTTCTTTCTGGATTTCCGTTAACGATGGACCACTAAGCTCGAAATATGGAGGTGAGCTGAAGTTCAACATTCATTTACGGGCCAATCTTATACAATCAATCTTACTGTCATAAAAAAAATTGATCACCAACAACAGTTAACCATTTTTAAACCCAATGCAATTTTTAATGGATAATGAGTAAAAGTAGGTTCAGACGTGAGGTAAAAAAGGTGGATACGATCACTTCAGGTATGTTTTTGAAATGTGAGAATCATCTAACTGCTGTAGCTATCCGGTGTGTAAGAGGTAAACAATTGAATGACCTAAAAATCGCCATTCTTTCTTCGACTAGATGGATTATCATTGAAATAGTTCCCTATATGTATTTCGATAAAATTTTACCTTGTTGGGTAATGTTTGGGAAGACAAATAGTCAAACGCACATCGTTGAACCGTACGCTCAGTTGTGAAGACGATTCAAAATGGATTAAATCACCGTATATCGATTCGATAGACTGAATTTCTTCAAGCTGTGCTTTTCTATCACCTTCGCCCATTCACGCCGTTTTGCCGTTTATACGGTAACTATTTATCATATCACTATTATGCACGATACCCGATAATGCTAAGAATTTTTTAACTGAAGTCTAGAATTTGAAAAGTTAAATAAAAGGAATAAGAAAAATTAAGCAAATGAAGAAACAATACGTGGCATGTATTGGCTACATACATACGTGGTAGACGAAGAAACAATAAATGATACATGATGTGTCAGCCAAATCTATGTGTAATGTGTGACGCGTTATATGAGCACGAATCATAAATTATATGAATATATCTAAAGCTATACAATGGATTATGAAAGCACTCTAAATACTGAAACTTTCCGGAAAAAGAAACCAATCCGGTCGAAACACTAAAAAGAATGTGAAGCTGAATTTTAGCAAAAATTTCAGGTGGCACGCTATGCAACGACCTCAATCTCATGTCATTGATATTTTAATTGAAACATACGTTAACCTTCAATTCAGAACGAAATTTCAACATTACATTATGGTTATATTCTTACAGTTAGGATATTGACAAAAATATAAGAACAATAAATGTCAATAAGACAAAGAGATTTATAAGATTTATTAAAGAGTATGTAGCAATGTATGGGGAGAATAAAAGAGGTAAAATAAGATCGTAGAAGAGTTAAATAGCATATGCATATATATATATGTTAATAGGAATTAAAAACAGATAAAGTTAGAGTAAATTGTAAATGCTCTATTTGCTATTCCTAGAAGAATTGTTGAAAAATGAAGGAATTAGACACTTATTGAAGCTAAATAAAATTTTTGATTCAAATATTTTATGATTGTAAATTTTTGCACTCCAAAAAATGGCAAAAATTTTATTTACCGTAGATCATCAAGATGATACACATATTGATAATTCCACATATCTATTCGAATTCCAGTTCTTCGTTGCAAAAAAAAAAAAAAAAAAAAAAAAAAATTAGTTAAATCTCCTTTAATCTACTTGCCAAAATTTAATAACAAGAGAACTTTTAGATCTCCAAATCACCTATGTTTATGATTAGAAAAGGGTAAAGAATTTGTCATTCAGATTTTTGGAGATTATATTGCCTAGAAATACTATATTTTGAAAATGGAATGATTTCGAAACCGCAACACTTTATTGAACGCTTGTTTGTGACTAGAGAAAACAGAAAAGGGAGAATATTCATCTCATAGCACACCTCAGCCTCAAAATTGAAGTTGAAAATATCTGAAAGTCAAAATTTGATCGGTCCAAATTCCATAATGATTGGTACATGAATTAAGAATCTTCACACAACTGCTTTGAAATCATTTGATTTGAAAGAGTAAAGATTTATCAACAAAAATACGCAAAACCAGAGAAAAATGAAAGCTAAAAAATCCGTGCCAAGAATTGCTCGGCTTTTGAAAATATATGATTTTTGTTGTATAATTCTTTCTGATATATTTTAATTAAAACAAGCAAACTTTTTAATTCTGATAAATGAGTATAGAATATATAAATGAGTACAGAGGTGAAAACAGAGCAGTGAAATTACGGGTAGATTAATAATTGCTGATGGATAAAAATAAATCGTATATAATATTGGTGTGTACGAAGAAATCCCGTTTAACTTTGTTGGTAAATATACCGAATTCAAATTACTTAATGTTTTTCGAAATAAATAGTGTTATCGGAAGATGTTACCATGCTTGAAGTTTGACAAATGTAATAAGTAGTATTATAAGTGATTTTAAATGAATTTGCAGTACAAATTATAGCATCACTAAATTTAAACTATGAACGAACAGTAGTTGTCCAATGTGTGTCACTTCGTGGAAATTTGAGAAATTGCAAATTCTGTAAAATACTCGCTCTCGATGAAGAAAGTCCAGATATATTTGATGTTTTGAATTATTTAGAAAGTGAGACTGTAATGAATTGTCCTCAGGCCTGGTGGATTAATAACAGTTCCATCATTTGATCCTACTTGATCCGAATCGCGAAATGCATTTCCGCAATTCCTTTTCTTGTGTAAACTGCTGTAATTCACGAAACATTACAATAGTTTATACAAAGAATTGCGCAAAAAGTACTTCGTTCTATTCTTTCTGTTTTTTTTCTTTTTGATTTTTTTTAGAAGAGCTATAAATTAATTGATTATTTTAAAAGGGGTACAGATTGAAATATATAGATTTAAGAATGATACAGTAAAGACGACCGTTTTTCAACACTGCAATATGCTGTTACCTACTTGGTGAGATGAAGCGGAGATTGGAGGAATTGGAAGAGTGATGGAGAAGAGATGGTGGAGGAACAGACATTTCATAAGTGGAAGGTAGACGAGGAAGTAGTTAAACGAGCTCCTCTGCCTGAAAGTAGACAGTCTGCTGCTGTTGTTACTGTTATCAGTAAAGCTGTTGGAGAATCGAGCGGAAATATTCAGTAAACTTATCATAATATATTTTACTTTCTGTAGAGAATATATAGTAAAGTAGTCAAAGCAATTAATTTAATTGCTAAGATAATCTATTACCTATTATTATATTATACCAGAAGAACAATCACAATTTTGGTTCTTACCATGAACAAAGCGTCCGTTGTGGCCATAGATTTAGGGAACCTTCCGGTAAAAAAAGAGGGAAATAAGAAGTTTAGCAGGGTCTTCCAACTTCATTAATTCATCGATAATTTGATTATTTAAAGTCAATGGTAGTTAATTTTCAATTAAAATTATTCCTGGTAGTTAATTTTTAATTAAAATTATTCTTGACTTTCAACTTTCTGGATTGAAAAGTTAGTGGATTAAAATCAAATCAATTAATCTTTAAATCGAAGTAAGTTCAAGACTTGCAAGTCATTCTAAATATTTCGTTCTCATTTCCTTACTTGACATAATTGCATACATTGCTATTCAGAAACATTCTTCAATCCCTTGACAAATGACCTATATATTAACGTTATCCATAATGGAAATTCGTCATCCTCGGAGAATTAGAGAGAATTTACATTTCATCTACTTCACTGTTAGTTCATTACTATTATGACAAGTGGTTCTAAATTTATGGTTATTTCAGCAATAAAATTGCAAATAAAGGAAAAAATTAATAAATATTAGATAACCAAGCAAACAACCCTTTAAAAAATGGTTCGAATCCATTATGAAACTATTTGAAAGAAAATATTTCGAAACAAGTGATTAATAAAAAATAACAAGTGATGTATGTGAAATTTTATCTTCAACTTCAAAATGATTTATTAATTAGATTGCAGAAAATACGTGCATTTGTTTACTTTTTATTTAGCAAGATATGAATTTGTGAAAAGTTAATGATACGCAAATGTACATTTGCTGAATTTTTCGATTCCACAAATTTGCATTTTCTGTTAGTTAGTAATGCGCAAACGTAAACGCTAATTTGTCGTTGTTTAAAGAAGCAAAAATATGGAATTGTGAATAGTTGTTAATGTGCATATGCAAATCTTTATCGCCTAAAGTAGCATAAATATGCATTTGTGACAACTTAACATAGATGCATATTTTTTGCTTTTCGACGAATCATAAATTTGTGTTTGTAACGAGTTAACATTCGCAAATATTCATTTACTGACTTTCGACAATTCAATTGACTTTATTTTCTTTTGACGTGTGATATTAGACATGTTTCTCAAACTGTCATCAATATCTTATTACAAGAATTTAGTTCCTGGAATTTTCGGAATAATTCGATTAGGCGTTTTTTACGATATTTAGACTAATTGAGGTACTAGACTTTTCATTAATTACTATATATTTGTTTTTTATTAGTATCAGAATTTTACTGTTGACGAAAAAATATGAAGTTTCATGATTAATAATAACATTCACTTCAGTTAAGAATTTGATGCAAAAAATTTTCAAAATTCATTATTGAATTTTGTTATACAAATAAATTAATTGCTTTGGCGATATGATGCAGAAATTATTAAACACTGGTAGAATTTACAAAAATTCTTAATATATTTTTATTAAATTTTAAGCACAACATATAATAGTGTTTCATGGCTATAATTTGTAAAATTTCATGCCACTAAAATGTCTGGTAGAAAATTCAAAAAAGAAAAAACAAATGTAAATTGAATGCCTTTTAAATTTTGGAAATGTAGTGTTGTCGATTATTATTATATATTATGCTAGAACAAAATGATTGACAATAGTTATTTAGAATGGTTTAATCGAAAATCAATCAGTATTCATAACTCTCCATAATCTTTAAAAAAAGAAAAACAAAGTTGATGATCGTTATTCATTTTGGTGGTATTTTTAGAACTGAACACAAAACATCAGTCAATAATTATTATCTCCAATTATTACTATCTGTTGTAAACAATGAACATCAATACATGGTAAAATTTGCATTCGATAATTCACGAATAGAAAAATTTTGAAATTTATAGAGTTTCAATAATATTTCCGTTGACATTATTAGCAAAGAACAAAATATGAAGAAAAACATCAAAATTTAACGAATACATTTCAAGAACACCTAGTTTTCCTGTTATTAAAATAAATTATTGCTCTTCGAGCAGCTGAAAAAAAAAGGATATAACTTTATTATTAACAATAAATAATAAATCCAACAACATTTCTGATGTATAATGGAGAATCAATTTGAATTTTTTGGTTTTTCTAAATAAATGAAGCAAAGAAAAAAACTTTTCACCATTAAGTAAGTGAAGAAGTCTATTAGTTTGGACATCTTATAGAAGATTTGTAAATAATTACCGAATTAAATTTGCAATTAATTTGTGGGAATTATAGTAGTATTATGACGAATCATTTGAAGAATGCATCAAATCAGGTCATAATTATTTTTGACCTGAAAAAGGCTTAATAGCACTATAGTAAACAAGTAAGAAATCTTTCACTTGATCACTGCTGAAATATCCTTCTTGTCGACAGGTACCACACAAAAAATCGGATGGAAATTGTAGTTTTGGAAATTCCGGATCTTCTGTATCTTGACCACGAAGACGAGCATTAACAATGTTATGCGCTTGCCACAAATACATAAACACATCTTCCGGATGTTGCACCTAAAAATGTTAACACATCTAATTAAGTCCATTATTTTATTTATTTTTTAAAAGGCCATATTAAAATTGTACTAAATATAAATATAGCCAAAAAGAGTGCACAGCTAAGTTTCTATTTTAAATGAGAATGCTATAAATGAATTTGGTATTCGGATCAATTCTGAAATAGAAGGGATGAATTTTATTGACAAATGCAACTATCTTTTTCCTGTCTACTCATTTGTTTTCTGATGCATTAAATGAATAGATTTTCTTCTTCTAATTATAAATCGTATGGTACCTCAGTGGCAATATATTTTCAACGTGTGATATTTTTGCTCAAATTTAAGTAACAACGCGAAATCTGACATCGTGAATCAAAAACTTTTTGCAGAAATTGCTTCTATATTGTCATTAAACTTACTTTTTACTTAATTAATTTTCAACTTATATTAATATTAAAATATAAATATTTTTCACTCATTTGGTTCAGTGCTTAATAAAATGATCATTTATTTCAAAAAGAGATTTTTATTTGTTCCATTAGCATTTTAAGACTCTATCCAATCCAAATCCGTTCTGTGAACACTTGAAGAAATTGTCCCAAACATTATAAACTTCATTACTGCAAGAGATAATATTGCAAGAATAACCAACTTGATTTTCCATGCGAAAAGTTCGAGTTGTCATTCGAAGGAAATGATCGCGACAATGTTGACAACCGAAAAAATAATTTATCCAATTTCGAATTGCTACCAATGAAGTTATTGGAACGAATTTTGAATCTGAAAGCATCATTTCCAAATGTATTATTGATTAAGTGTCTTAAACAGTCAAATTGAAGTTACTTTTAATAGTAATAATTAGATCTATAACCTGAAACGTTCACTTACCAAATAGATCAAAAAGAAACAAATAGTAATTCTAACCACTAAAGCCATTTTTATAAGCTTGAACAGTAAGTGCATGAAATGTTGTCCATAGGCCACAAGAATAGCCTCGAAATTTTGGACTTGAACCAGCACAATGTTCCCAATCAGCTTCTACCGGAAATGGATGATTATTTTCTTCCTGAAAAATATTTCACTTACGCTATCAAAGTTACTTAATCATTGAAAAACTTATTAAGTCTTTTAGCATCAAATATCTACTACATTTACACCTCTTTCATATATTCAAATATTTCCTTTTCTAACTTAATTTTCAAATTCTTATTATAAAATGAAACAATAAATGCAAAAATGGCTCACATTCCTCTCACCACTTTCATCACTTCCCTTTTAATTATTTTATTAATTTAATTCTCAAATTCTTAATACGTAATAAAACAATAAATTACGAAAATGATTCATACTTCTAAAATTAAGAATTTTTCCTTATATTCCTTTATTGGAATTATATTTTGCAATCCTCTTTCATCCAAATAATCGCGCATTTTTCCGAACAAATTAACTGCTCGCTTACTATTCGATAATTGCTGTAAAATAAAATTAAATTACGTTGATGAATTTGATAAAAACTAATTTTCATTGTTTAATTGTAAAAAATAGACTTATTTAATGGAAATCGTATAATCTTTTTAGACTAAAAGAATCAAACTGATGTGGAAATTTCTATATTTCATCTTTTTGATTCATACTTACATAAATTTTTATCGTTTCAAATACAGTAAAATATTCATTCTTTCGTTATCAGGAAGTATACTTAATTAATTTTTCCATTAATGCTAATATATGCAATAATAATTTACCTTATTTTCATCAGTAATATTATAGTAAATTGTTGTGGTTGGAAAATTCTGAAATAATATTTATTAGTAAATTTCCGATTTAATTAGTTCTTCTTTTTAAATCTCCTATTAAAATCTCTTTTCTGAAAATAAGAATGATTACTGCAAAATTAAAGTAAAATAAAATTTACAGTGAATTAATAAACCACATCATCTGTAAATATTTAAATATTTTAGAAATTAATATAAATTAACAAATACTTTTAAAAATGCCAAATAAATACTGTTAGAACATTTGTCGAACACTTCAATTTTTACTTATTTATTTATTATTATTTATTTCTCATTTGTTTATATATTTATTTCCTTTCGAGGATAATTTTGTGGAAATGGAATTTATAATTTTTGACAGAAGAAGAATATATACTGAAAGAATGCAATATTTTTTTCTTCTGCTGAACTAAATTACCATTTTCGATTACACTAATGCTAATTACAATAAGCACAGTAACCTTAGCAAGCGTATCCAAGAAATCACGAATAGCGGTTAGATTATTACCGGCAAGATATTTACCACTTCTTGTTACTTCTTGAAGTAGCGCATATCGCATAGCTTTTAACATATCTGTTTCTGATACGAAATATTTTTGTCGACATCTGAATGAGTTAATATGAGTTTAGAGAACGAATGCAAATTATATTTACTTTTCTGCAAAATTTCTTTTACTATTTCAAAAACTTACTTTACAATATCCCTTTCACAGAGCGATTGATTTTGCACAACACTTCCTCTAATTTCAGGTTTGCTATCTTCAGTGATCAAAAATTTTTCTAATTCATTGAACAATAGCTTTCGCAATCTAAACATTTTTGTATTTTGTTAAGTTTTAAAAATTGTTTCGTAAAAAAAGCATATTGCATTCAAAAAAAGATTACTGCTATTATTTTACATTTTTAACAAAAAAGACAAAAAAGGGAACACATATATTTTTTATTTCGAAAGTAACTTTAAAGGTTAAAAAAAAGATTATTTTCCGAAAATATTCGAAAAAATCGATACGCGCATACTTATTTCTATAATATGTTCACGATGAAGTTTTAAATCTAACAAATAAACTTTAAGTAGTTCTAATTATCAGGACAAAATTAAGTTAAAATAAAATTTTAAAAACATTTCAAAAAATTAAAAAATCTTACTCAGCGACAAGTAATGGTTTAATCTGTCCACGTTTAAAAATTGCCATTGACGGGAAATTTTTGATGTATAAGGCATCGGCAAGTGGATGATGTTTTAAGCATCGTCGTGCTACGAAACGATCGCTGTATTTGCTCATATCAAGTAACAACTGAATAATATTTTAAATTAATAAAATCAATAAAATTTAAATAAAATAGCTAAGGGAAGTAGTTATTAGCAGAAGTCTCAGGAACAAAGATTTTTTTGGAACAACTTAATTAGTTGTGCAAGTAATTATATTATTCAAACATTGTTATTTCTGCATTTATGATAAAGTTTGGAATAACTTAACTCGTCATATATAAGTATTCTTTCTTGTGTTTTTCATACAACTCATATTTTAATTATTCTCTCTCAATAAAATGAAGTTTACACCTCTTCCTCTTCTTTTGTAGAAAAGTTTAAATTTGAAATTTAATCCTTAATTTAATAATGTTGTTTGAAATTGTTTATATTTGTCAAATATTACTTGATAAAACTACATTTCAACTATTCTTACCTGTGCACCAACAAGTGATTCTATCCCTTCTTCAAAAATAATCACCAACAATGGTACAGATTTGTTCATAATTTCCCATAATTCACTATATTTTTCCATGCTAAAACAATTTTATTTTGAAAATTCAAAATAATAAGGAAAATTTTTTTAATTTTTAACTAATATTAAGAAAAAAAACGAAATTATTTACTTTCTTAAAAAATTAAAATTAGGATGATTAGGTGATTGATTTGCATTGTAATCGAATTGAATAATCATTCGAGTGATCAAATCTCGCATTTCACTAACTGATTGTAACGCATCCATTGATATACCATGTTCTGGACTGCTTGAATTTCGTGGAAAATACTGCAGTAGATAGTTTCTTCTTTCCACTTCCTTACTTCTTTTTTTTTTTTTTTTTTTGAAATATTTGTATAATGAGAAATGTGAAAAATAAATGCTTCATTCCAATTCTTTTTTCCGATTCTATGAATTTTTGTTGCCATCATAGAATATATTTGATATAAATACGTAATCGTATTATATTTTATGATCTGTGATAAAAATATTACAAAAAAACCTTGAAATATGGGAAAAATATGACATCGTTTGTTTGACAAGTGACTTCGTTAAGTGGATCAGCGCAATTTATGGCAGCTAACTGAACCACTTTATTCCATCCATGAATATCTCTCGCTAATGACTTATATATTTTTGCATAATTACGGCAATGTCCGCACCAATCTAAGTAAAACTGAAAAAATTACTCGCTTTATTCCTCCTTTTTTTTTGAAAGAAAAGATTGAATTATTTTTAAAATTTAAAATTTAAAATTTAGCAATGTCTAACAAATTTTAGGAAAAGAGTAATAGAAAATTAAAATGAATTTATCAAGTAAATTATAAAAGATGTGGAGTTTTTTTGCTTCCTTTTTTTAATATGTATCATCTCAAATTCATGTCACTTCTGAAATTTGTAACAGCTATACTTTTTGATGCAATTCAATTAATAAATGAATTAAATTAATTGAGTCAGTTGGATTTATAATAAAACATCCATTAGTTTTGTCACTATTGTAGTAAAAAATGTCAAATTTATTTATCTATTTCGCAATTTTTATAATGTAACTTTTAACTTCGATACAATAACTTTCACAATTAAATTCCGCCTAACTCTAATGCCAGAATTACTTTTTGTATTTGCAAACTGAATAAAAAATTTCAATTCTTTAATTGAATAAAACTATTTTAACTTTATTGCGAAATATGTTTAATTACTGTATATCGCGCGAAATTCGATATTAATTATTTCGACAGATTGCATAATTGCCAAAAGTCGATTTAAACGAATGAACATATTCGATGAAATCATGTATTAAACATAAATTTGTAAAAAAAAATATGGCATAACATTGTTAGAAAAAAAAAATTGGAAATTTGTTAAATATAATTAAACGATAAACTTTCATAAAATCAATCAGTATTGCTATCAATTATTATTACTGTAATAAAATTTTGTCGGAACTTTTTTCACGACGCTAATTATTTTTTCAAATTCAGCAATCATTCCATCTCTTTTAATTGAATCAAAACTTGCTTCGACAACATAAGCGGTACAATGATCATCATCAATATCAGATGATGATGATGAATGCTTGCAGAAGATTGTATCGTTGAAGGTCATATCGTCAAGTTGTATGATTAAATCGGCTTTCGAATCATATAGAGTTGGATTAATTGCAGTAGGTTGCCGACCCAGAAATGCAAATTCGCTATATGCGAATCTTCCAAAAATATTGGATAATAATACTAATAAAGCCTTGAATAATGGAAACATTCTGAAAAAATTTTAATTTAATTAAAATAAAATTTGTTTGTAAATTTTCGACAGTAACAGATGTTTGTGAATACTGAGGTTGCACATTACAAAGTTAATGATTAGAGCAATATTAAATTATTCATTTCATTAAAATTTTTGTCGAAAATTAAAAATTATTAAGAATGTGTTTTGCTTAAAATATTGCGCACTTCGTATAAAATAATTCGATTTAATTAAATGTAACTATGTAATAAGGAGATAAAATATTGCTTTTCGTGTTAAATTAAATTAATTCAATTCAGCTAAATGTGAATGTATCATAAATATTGCGCTTTTTGTATTAAATTGATTCAATTTAATTGAGTAAGAATATATTGCAGATAAACATATTAGAATATACTAAATGCGCCAGCTATTTCTTACATCGAAATTTATCATTTGATTTATTGCTTCCTAATTATTTGTTAAACTTAAAATAATAAATAAAATTTTACTATAGCAATATTTTTAGTACAAGTTGCTGTCTTGTTTCATTCTTTATACTAACACAAATAATTTTATGTTTAACAAATTTTTGCTTAATTTTTGTTGGTTGGAAATTTTTCGTTTTTTGTTTCATTTGTAGCAAATTTTGATAGCTATTCTCAAGAATAAATGGCATTTTCCTTATTCTAAGATAATTCGGTGAATTTAATCATTCACTTTTAAGTTATGTAAAAAATATTAGACGATAGGAAAGTTTTGGAAATGAGCAAATTTCAATGATAACACTAAATTGAGATAAATGAAAAAAAAAAAACGTATGAAAGCAGCTTCAAACGCTATCAGTAATGAATTGGTGCATTAAGTTTAAATATGCTTTTAAGTGTCACGAAGTAAATTTGGTAAGATATAGAATCGACAATTAGAGCGTGAAATTTCTTAATAAATTAGATGTGAAATTTTTTTTCAGGAACAGAAAAAACTGGAGTAATAAAATAGTCATAGCAATAATGATGATGATGATGAATAATAATAATAATAACAATAATAATAATAATAATAATAGTAATAATAATAATAATAATAATAATAATAATAATAGTAGTAGTAATAATAATAATAATAATAATAATAATAATAATAATAATAATAATAATAATAATAATAATAATAATAATAATAATAATAATAATAATAATAATAATAATAATAATAATAATAATAA